>BDJD01013868.1:86978-116722 GCA_002564525.1 Rosa multiflora | reverse complement strand
TTTACTTCAACTAAACATAATCAGAAGCACAACACAGTTGTGGTAAATTCAACTAAACATAATTTCAATTTATAACCCATGTGCAGGAACAGTGGAACCATTACATCTCAACTCGTGTCCAGCTAAGAAGACTAACGAATCATACAACCTCACTTGTGCCAATACTAACTCGCCATCGCCGAGGGTCCACCCGACTAGTCCTTTGGTCGACCTAGTCCTCTGGTCCACCTGACTAGTCCTGTGATCAACCTAGTGAACACTCCAAGCAAGAACCACTCTATCCATCACTAACTTCAAGGGAATTTTGACTACGACCTCACTTCTATGTGGGTCCGACCCAACCGAATTGGATTGCTGGACACTTAGACTTGAGACTACAGTAAAACCAGCACTGCAACCACCCTACTATCGATACCATGGCATCACATTCGTCTCTTCACCGTCATCTCCTTGGCCGTCACCTCCCCTCGCTTGTACCATCCCAGATATACCAAAACAAGATTTGGAATTATCATATATAAACCCTTTCCATTGGCTGCCACAGTAACACACCCGCACAAATCCCTACCCTCCACCTACGTGCAGATTGGATCGATCTTATCCCTGACGATACCAACCCATCCCTAAGATGCTTGCGAGAAGAAGATAACCTCAAGCACCAACCACTAGCCCACCACTGCTCCTTTTCGTCATTGCTTCTGACCCAAAATCAGACTGAATCGACCATCCTGAAGGGAAGATCGATGATTGCCTCTGCCTTAACTCGATGTGCTCCATAACCAACCGCTTACACCTCACAACAAACCCAGACAACCAGACAAAGAAAATTACAACCAGTCCAACGACAACGCCGGTAGCGCAAGCCGCCGGATGGAGAGGGGAAGAAAAAAGTGACGGTGCTCAAAGGTTTTTTCTTTAAAAATGTGGCTCTAGATGAAAAAAGCAAGTATTAATATGAATTTCAGAATATTAATTTGTAGTTGGAATTCCGGTTTTGGTTCACGTGATTATAACAAATACATGTAACATACATGGCAGAAAAATATTTTCTTGTAAGGTGATTTTTTTTTTTTGTGTGCTTTTTTTTTTTTTGAAATATTTTTTTGTGTGCTTTCTGATAGTTAAAGAAAGAGTTAAATACTCGTTACTCCTCATACTTTTGCCTGAAAAACAGTTTAGTCATTTGCCTTTTAAATTAAACTGGATAGTCCTTATTCTCTCTAATTCTCACACAACATGTCCATAACAGGTCTAAAATGACTATTATACCCTCACTTCCTCTTTTTTATTTATTTATTTATTTATTTATTTATTTATTATTTTTTTTTTATCTCTCTCTCTCTCTCTCTACCCGAGTAGTTCGATGTCTAACGATCCCTCCACCACCACCTCATCCATTGCCGGAGACACCACCACGGCAACGATAGATGATACCATCAGCACCGCCACCACCATCCCAGAAGACACCACCAGTTCGACCGCCCTAACCTCCACCACCAAAGCCTCAACCTCGTTAGACTCCTCATCCTCAACCTCCTCCAAACCCCAAGCAGCAGCAATCCAATCCCTCTCCGCCATCCTCCCCTCCCTCTCCTCCACCTCCTATACCACCGCCCATTCCCTCCTCCACAACCCCCACACATCCTCCTAACTCTCCTCCCTCCTCAAACAACCCGGCTCCGGCACCGGAGACAACAACCTCTGCCGCTGGCTCTACGACACCTTCCAATCCTCCAATCCCGACCTCCAGCTCTTAGTCCTCCGCTTCCTCCCCCTCATCGCCGGCCTCTACCTCTCCCGTGTCCCCCTCAGCTTGCAAATCGCTGGCTTTGAGGCCGTCCTTTTGGCCCTCTACGCTCACGAGACCACCTCCAGCGGCGGCCATTCCGTCACAGTCAACTTTCCCGTCGTGTCCCACCCCAGCCTCTACCACGAAACCAAGGCCGCCGCCGTCAAGAGCAATGCCACCGGGCTCAACTTGGCCGTTATATCACCCACCTTGGAACCTCCAGCGAGAAGCGGCGGGGGGTGAGGTCGTAGAAGATGCTCCCGTGGTGGGGGAAGATGTTCATGTCGCTGCCGAGGCTGAAGAGAGTGACGTCCACCGTTGATATCTTGGAGTTGCGGCTGAGGATTATGGAGTACTCAAAGTCTTCGCCTTGGAGGGAGGGACGGGGAGCGAGAGAGAGAGAGAGAGAGAGAGAGAGAGAGAGAGAGAGAGTTTTAGGTGTTTTGTTTTTAGAAGGAGAGAGAGAGAGTTTTAGGTGTTTTGTTTTTAGAAGGAGAGAGAGAGAGAGTTTTAGGGCTGAGGAAAAAAAGAGAGAGAGAGAGAGAAAAAAAAATTAAAAATGAAATGAGGGGTATAATAGTCATTTTGGACTTGTTGTGTGAGAATTAGAAAGAATAAGGACCATCCAGTTTAATTTAAAAGGCGAGGGACTAAACTGTTTTTCAGGCAAAAGTATAAGGAGTAACGAGTATTTAACCCTTAAAGAAAGTACCCAAAAAAAACGTTATTACTATCATGCCGTTAACCAAAGTGTACCGCATCCAGTTTTCTTTAACAAATGGTCTTGTATGGTAAAAGCATATATGAGTATGTGACACCAGTAACGTCGCAATAAGTGTACAGTTTAAATGGTATATGTTTAGGGATGTTCAAACCATTACACTTTAGTAAATATAGATTTCATCTTAAGCAAATGTGTGTACGTGTGTGTACACATCAATGTAATCCTATCTAAGAGTTTCATTCAACATATTGATATTTCGATCTAATTGACATAGTATTAGATTAAATGGTTGGTTTTCAATAAAAGAATAAAGTTTTGAACATCAAACTATATTTTCACAAAAAAAGAAAATTGAGATCAAAGGTGAGACAAACAATGTATTATCTATACTATTATTAATAGAAAAGACGATGTTAGCCAAAATCTAAAATTTTGACATAATTGACCCTAGAAGATTAATAAACTTTGAGAATTAATTAAATCACAAGGATAATTAAGCTCCTATATTGGAAACCCTGGGTATCTCAAATTTATCTCATTTTAGCAATCTTTAGATGACAGTTTTATTTCACATCATTCATGGCAACTTCCTCCTTTCTTTTGTCACACTTTTCTGAGATTGGCTAGACAGATTTCAGATATTGTTCTCCCTCTTACTAATATTTGGGAGCCTTCTTCCTCTGGTGAGCTATCTTTCTCAGCCGGTTATGAATTTTTAAGGCATCATCTTTGGAGAATCCTATTTGATCGGTTACCTACTAATGATCGAGTGAAAATAGGTGGAATTTCTGTTGTGTCTATTTGTCAGTTATGTTATTCTTCTGCGGAATCATCATTACATCTATTTTTACACTGCCCTTTTGCCCAACGGGTTTGGAGATGGTTGGTTGCTCAATTCGGTACTTCTTTTTCTTCTGTTGACTCTCTATTGGACTTTTGGGTGAGCTATTGTTGAAAGCCTTTCTCTTCTCAGCTCTTTAATTTGTGGCTAGCAGCTGGCATGTTTACTTTTATGGCAATATGGAAGGCTCAGAATAGGCTCAGGTTTGATAATCGTCCCCCTATCTTTTCAACTATGTGTTGTTCAATTTTGGCATGGATTCGTCAAATTAGTCTGTTTGCTCATGGTCACTGTAAGGGCGTTTTGGATGCCCAATTATTGTCTTCTCTTGGAATTTCTCCTAAACGTGGTAAGGATCCCAAAGTTCACCATGTTTTTTGGAAATTGTCAATTTTTTCTTGGGTCATAGGAAACACTGATGGTTTGGCAAAAGGAAATCCAGGCCCGGCAGGTTGTGGGGGTGTGTTTCGAGATACCTCAGGTGGTTTTTTAGGGAGTTTTTGTCAGTCGCTTGGCTATAATTCTTCCTTCTATTTTGAACTTTACGCTGTTATCGTAGCTATCAAAATTGCCTATGCTAGAGGGTGGTTCTATTTATGGTCGGAAAGTGATTCTATTAGTGTGGTAGCTTGCTTCTCTCCTAGATCATTTTCTCCTCCATGGAATTTAAGAGTTCGTTGGCGCAATTGTCTATCTAAAGTACATCAAATGAATTTTCGATGTAGTCATATTTTTAGAGAAGATAATGCTACAACTGACAAGATAGCAAATCTAGGAATCACAAACGCAACGTTTACTTGGTATGATAATCCTCCTAGTGAGCTCTACAAGTTTCTACCATTAGATTATTTGGGTTTGCCAAATTATCGTTTTTCATAGTGGAAGGGATGCCTTATTTTTATGGGTGGAAAAAGCATGAGAGATAAGGAGTGCCTCTTTTTCTTGTCTTTCAGTACTATGTTTGTTTTGGAAGCGGTCTTGGCCTAATCCCCAGCTTCTCAAAGGATCTTAGTTATCTTCTGTACTTTGCATTTTTGTATTTTCTCTTATTGGCAAGGTTTGGTTTAGCCCCCCTTGCTATGTATCTTGTTTTTCTTGATTTTTAATAAATTTGGATAAGGGCGTTGAGTTAGCTCTTATACCGCTTCCTTAAAAAAAAAAAAAATTAAGACAATTACAAAATGTATTTTTATTAAAAAATAAAAAAAAGACCCACAACCTACTTTTCTCTCTCCCATTTTCTTTTCTCTGCATAACAAACTCTTTTCTTTTTTATTTTCTGAAAAAAATAATAATAATAACTTGCACATGTAGAGCATGTGTGGAGAAATGCTAATTTTATAAATTATAATGTAAGCTAGAAGTGGTGCTTTGACCAAAGGGGCTATATTATCATATACAATTTCAAATACTTTTCTCAGAAATACATCAAAATTTTTTTTTAATGAATCAATTATATTACATGTATGGGTGCACCTCAACGAGGCGGTAAGAAAGACTTACTGCCTCGGAAAATCCACAATCTTTAACCATTGAGCTTGGTTCACAAATCCCATGAAATCATGGTCTTAAGCTGCAACATGCATCTTCCTTCTATAATGGGAGAAATCTCAAGCTTTTCATCCATCGCAACATAGAATAATATAAATATAACAAAATACAATCAAGATGAAAGGAAAGCACAAAGCCCAAGCTCAACAACAGAAAACCGTAAGGCTTTTCAGCCTCAGACAATCTACCGCCGCCACCTCTAGGGTTTTATATGTGCTAGAATTTCAACTACTTGTGAGCCCTTTAATACACATATACACCAGCAGACTTAGAGCATCAACAATGGAGACTTAATTTTTTGACTCAAATTTGAGTTCAAATTGGTTGGAATAGAGATTTGAGTCTATCTCAATAATGTACCAAAAAACTACTTTGCTTAACAGGTCTAAAGCCCGACTCTAAGAGTCAAAGTTCAACTCCAAGTCTCCAAGAGGGCAAAACCTAGACATTGAACTGATCGAAGTCCCCTGGACTATTCAACTATACATGACCATAGCCTTTTCTCTCTCAGAACTCTCTATTCCTTCATTAACTCCAATGAACCATACTCCTCCGCCGCTGCCGCCACCTTCTATTCCCAATTAGAATCGCAGTCTCTGGTCACCACATATGTTCAATGGTATACAAATCCTCGTGGCAGTCAAGGACTTAACAGAATTCCTTGGGGTGGAGAATATTGATGTCGGCGTAGACGTGAGCTTTGGACATGGCTGCAAGATTGGGAGGTAAGATCTGAGTGGGTTGGGGTTGTGGCTCTTTAAGGGGAGGAGTGTGCAGGTTAGAGAGGTGCACAACATGCATATTCGATTTCTTAATTTCTTAATTTGCCTTTTCGAGTTGACTGGATGAATCCCTCAACTCTTCCTTTAGTAAGTTGTTTTCTTCTTTGTCTCGTCTTACTGCATGGTTAATTTCTTAATTTCTTCATTTGCCTTTTGCAAGTGTATACGCAATTCTCAAATTGTATTAGATGCATTTTGCAACTTTTCCTTCAAGTGGTTTGTGTTTGAATAGGTCTCGTGGGTTTGTTGTGAATAGGTCTCGTGGGTTTGTGTTTGAAATTGAATCAAAGGTTGAATTTTTGGTCTCTTTGTGGTTGGGTTGAAAGAAAGAGAAGGAAGAAGAAGACTTGGAAAATTTTCTTTTCCAGTGTTTATTACTTTATTTGAGTTAAACAGAGCCCTATTTGGAAGGGCTGGCCCGACACGACCCTTTTGACCCTTGCATAATGGTTCTTAAGGGCGGGTAAGGGGTTTCATATTGAAACCTTGACCCTACTCGGCTAGGCTTTAAGTCCTAAAATTTAAGGTAGGGCTGGGCTAGATGATCCCTACATGCAAGAACATAGTTTTTGCCACATGGTAGGGCCCAAGAAATTTGGATCATTCATCAGTCTAAATTTGATCCAACAAATAGGTCCCAAGTAGATTTGAGTGCATTTTTTTCCGCCCACTACAATCTATGTCCTTTGCGTTTGGACCCAAATTTGGGTCCCCACTGTTGATGCTAATATGAAACAAACTAAATAGAATGAATTTGTCCTTATAGAACTCTCATGAGAATATTCATTTGATCTAATAATGTAGGTTAGAGATCAAAACCCAAATTGCCAAGGTCACCAAAACATTTTAACACTTGTTGATTTAGTCAGGTTGATTCAAATTTGAAACGTTCCTAATCTATCATGCTAGGATTTTGTTTTAGGAGGATTTCAAATATTGTTCTTTAAAAAAGTACATCTAATTCGATCAAAACCGCAAATTATGTTAGTATCCAAGTTATTGATCGACAATTTTTTTGCATTTCCACCATTATCTACTAATCTAGTGTAAGACATGCTCACCTAAGGAAGAGTGTTTAAGAGACTATAAGGGACAAGTGAATTTGACGGCTAAAAACAAATGCATAGTTTTAAATTGTTATAATTTCAGCTTTTAAATTTAATACATGTGGTTGTGATACATTTAGGCCTCATTTGTTTCGCGGATTTGAGGGCTTGGAAAATGAAAGTTAGTTCTTTCCTTTGTTTGGTAACCATAAAGCCCGGAAATGCTTTCCTGACATAGGGGAAAGTTGGGGGTAAACTCATTCCACTCAAACTTCATGAGATTGATTTTCCCATCCCATTTCCCAGCATTAATTACAAAAATTTTAGACAATAATACCCCTGTCCAAATACGCTATTGCCAAATTTACCTATTGGAATGTCTTCGACTTCTGAGCCTCTTTCACGCTCACGCATTCACGCCTCAATTTCGCGCCTCTATTTTGCGCCTTTTTCATCACTTACACACTCACGCATTCCAAAAAGTTCTTTATCAGAGGAGACGAACTGAATTATCTTCACTCTCTCATCAGTCTAGCACAACAACTTGCATTCAGGTATGTATGATATATAAATCCATTACCTATGTTTTTTTGTGATTGGGTATATGATTTGTTTCTTCGTCTTCTTCAGCTTTCATTAAGCTCACTCTTCCTCTGCAATCAGCTTTCTCGCTCCCAAGTAATCAAAGGTCAGGCCCCAATTCTCTAATCTTATTCATAATACGATTGAATTTTCTTAGTTTACTTTGGTGTGTTTCTATTTGTCTATGAACTGAGAATTGTTTGGTTGATGAGGACTAGAAAAGGGTGTTTTTGATTCTGTTGTTCGTGTGTTGTGGTGGGGTTTGTTAAGTAATGGAGCAGGTAAAGTGAACCCAAGTCAGAGGATTGGTTTTCTGGAATACCCAATTGATAGAAATAGAATAGAATAGATTCTTTTCTCTTTTTGACATCGTGCAGACCACGAAAAAGAGGATAGAGAGAAAGCTGAGAAGGCCAAGAACACTATTGCTGCTGCATCTGCATCTGCCCCAAGTGGCAAAACAACCAAGAGTTCTAAGGCTTCGGCTTCTGCCCCTACAGCCAAGAAGAAAAGGCAGAAAAAATGATGCAATTCATCAACAATCAAAGATGCATAAAGGTTTGAACATTTTTGCTTCATTTGAAGTTCAAATTTTTTCTTTTAAATTATCCTAATATCATTGATTGCAGATTTGTTATTTTGTATGCAGATTTTGTATTGAATCTATTGATGGAAGGCTGGAAGCCTTGTTGCATTGATGAAGAGGAAGCCATGTTGGAAATATGTTTGATTGTTTGCAATTGTGCACTTTGATGAAATATTGAATCATTGATGAACTATTTCAATTTTAGTTTGTGTGTTTCAGTTTGAGACTTTGAATTGCTCAGTTTCAGACTTTTAGTATTTTAGTTTGCTGCAAATTGATGTAGTTTCAATATTTTGTGTGTTTGATGGTTTAATGCTTTCATCAGTTTCATGCTTTGAGAGTTTGGGAGTTTGCTGGAAATTTCTAATTTGTTATGTTGATGTTGATTGTTGAATATGTAGATTGTAGATAATGTTGAGTTTTATGAGTGAATATGTAGACTGTTGATGTTGATTGTTGAATATGGAGTTTGTTGGAACATTTTTGCTTCATTTGAATGTATATATGGAAATTAGGAAACCTGGAAGCTGGAGACTAGAAAAGGCTGAAAAACAGTTTTTCTACATGGAAAAACAGAGGAACAGTTACTGGAACCGAACTAATCTTGAAACCGAAAACCGAAAAACCTTACTGGAACCGAACTGATTTTGGAACCGAGAAACCGACCCGAATATGGTTGGTTTGGTTCTATATCGGTTCTTGAAATAAAAAACATCATACCTGAACCGATTATCTCTTCTCGGTTTCGGTTCCAGGTTTTGGACTTGAAATTGTGGAACCGACTCCAGGCCAACCCTAGTTTGTTTTGTCTGTGCTTGATTTTGGTTATGTATGATGGATGTTGTAAGTTGGAATTATGAATTTTGGGTTATTTCAATTGTTCTGCTCCATTGTAATTTTCCCCTAATTTGTTCTTAATTTTCCCCAAATGGTATTTCCTGGATGCTTTCCCTACTTTACCAAACACGGGAAAGGAAACCTAACAGGAACTTTAGTTTCTCTTCCCCACGGGAAAGAAAAGGGAATTGATTTCCCTTCCGTGAACCAAACAAGGCCTTATTTCTCACAATCCCTTAAAATTGTCCCTTAGTGAGTAAAACCTTATCTAGTGCAATGTAGATAGTTATAGCTTTATTTAAAGATGAAGAGAAGGAATTAGCGGCTTTTCTTTTTTTTGAATAAGTGAAACCTTCTTTGTAAGAGCCTAAACGCCATGTGAGAAGAAATCTCCTTAAGGAAGGGAGATTTTTAATCTATAAATAAGTCGTCAATTCAATATATATGCTAGGACGAAGATTTGGAAAGTTCAGAATGATTAGTTTAAGTTAAGTACAAAAGATTAATAGAACACCTGTAAAAACACTTTTACTTTTAAGTTCTAACACATTAGGTATACCACATTCATCCGGTCATTCTCTCTTTCACACCAACTATATTCTCTAAAGTCTTAACACATATTTGTGAACAATTGATGTAAGGTAAAAACTATTTTTCTTCTTAAAAAAGACAAGTAAAAGTGAAAAACTATGATAGCTATTTTGCCTTTCAAAATTGCAAATAGCTAGCTAGAAAGGCTTTTTGCGAGTTTGTACCTTACCACACTTTGACCACTTCATCTTCATGGCATACTCCTACTTCAATGACCATGGTGCCTTTCTTCTTGCTATCTGGTCGGAATACCCTGCAACAATTTCTCCTCGGGGCCTGTCAAATTACAAGTGAATACTCTGTTAGTAATAGGTGCGTGCGTCATCCTGAATGATACGCACCCACACCAATGAACGATTGTGAATAACTCATGTAAAAGTCAATAATTTGTGCTAGTATTTCTCTTTTACATTAGTACCTTGTCCCATAAATGCGGGTCGGAGGATTTATGGACGTGCACTTTGTGAATCCGGGAGGGATTTGCCATCTTCCAATTGCATTGTGGCATCCGTATTTGATGTTGAACATACTCGGTGGTTGTTTGATTTGTAGTTCTATTGTAGATAGCATTAGATAAGTAATATACAAACGGTACTTGACATGCGTGCCTATTGACCGAGGCCGTATTGAATGTGTAGGCAGTATGATCAGCTCTCTTGTACCAATTGAGGAAGGTCCTGAGTGGCAGTTCCATTTCTCGAGCCGAGGAAATACCCTGAAATATTTGAACTGCGTAGCCCCAGGAAACAGATATGGTCCAGGACCGATTGATATCGTAGCAAATGGATTGTTGCGCAAGCCCCGCTGAGTCGAGCTTCGTTGGAGCCTCGAGCCGTTGTAAGGCATGGATCCGATCCATATAGGGGAATATGGGTTCAACCACATCTAGGTGGTGTAGTGACACTAGGGGTGCGATTGGATGAGCTGCTAGGAGGCCAAACAAGCTCCCATATACATCAAACTGATTAAGTCCACAATTGAAAAGAAAAAAATGTCATGGACATGAGAAAATTAAACCATGTACCTAACTCTTATCAAACTTTTGTATAATTATAAGCACTAAGCAAGACTACAAGTGTCCCAATATTAGTAGGGAGTGAGTGTCACCCACCACATTGACAATGACTCCATTGCACTATGGTCAATTCTTGTGATTCCTTATACTACACATTGGTGATGGATTTCACGAGAAACTTGACTAGAAGATGAAATGAAATTCAAGGATATTGGAAATAAAGTGTAGAATGACCATAGTGTTTCAACTTTTAAAGGCTTCGGTTAAGGAGTCAATGTGTTGGTTGAAATCATTTAAAGACAACACAAAAGATCTTGAAGATTGTCAATCATACATAGATTGGACGGTTGTAATCAAGCTACTAGGTCACCAACACCACCATAAAATCTAACTAATTCTATTACAAAAAATTGCATAGTGGTGTAGAGTCATTTCACTTATTATTTTAATAAGATACTTACAATGTTCTAGATTATCTCCTAAAAGTTAATAAGATGCCACTAATAAACAACCCACAAATGATCTCTTTCTTAGATTAAATGCAACTTCTTAGCACAAAAAGAAGTACACTTGTTGGTTGAAGTTTATTGACATAATCGATTCATTAGGATTGGACAAACTCTAGGATAATATGGAAAGTGTATTAGGAAGATAATCTAAAGAGAAATTAATAACGAATTCAAATAATATCCGGAATTTATATTTATTCTACGAGTTTGTTTTGTTTTTAATTTTATTATATAAAAAGAATTAATTAGCCTCCCAAATGGAAGGGGGAAAAAAAAAACCGGGAAACTTTATTTTTCATGTGAGTCTGTAAAATCTGTACTAGGAAAAGTGCTATTGAATAAAGCCGATGAACATGGTGGCACATGGAGACGAACCTGATGAAACCCTTTTTCTCTGGTGAGAGGGACACCAATCTCAGCCATACAAGCCTGAAGCCGATCATCGGAGCCGTACAAACCAGGATACCTCTGAATACAACTGTCCTGCATTTTCTCAAGGGCTTTTGCTAAAGAGTAACTTATAGCAATCCCACCTCCACCATAAGCCATATTATACGAAAACTTTATGTTCTGCAAGTGACTCTCCGACGATCCTCCGATATAGTAAAACTGGTTATGATCATACTTCTGCAAAACCCTGACCAGATTCTCGGTCACGAAAACGGTGTCGTCGTCCCCCAGCACAAACCACCTCACATTCTTCATCCCCAGCCTGAAACTCTCGGAAACAATCCGGGAGATTCTTATAGCCGAGTGGTGGCCTTTTGGGTTTGTATAGTTGAAGCCGGAAGTGTCGCCTGAGATTTTGAACGGCGGTAAAAGGGTGTGATTGGATTTGGGGTCTGTTTTTACTGGTTGGTCTAGCCAAACATGGCCTCTCATTTGGTCTGGTCTCCACCACAGCTTGATGTAGTTCTTTCTGTGATGCCAGAGATCGGCTGAGGCTGCAATGCCAAAAACGATGTGGGAGATGTTTGTTTTGTGTTCTTGGGACGTTGGTGGGTTTGGATCAGCTGATTGGGGTATGGAAAAATGGGATTGGAAATTAAGAGATTGAGATTGTTGGGTACATAAATATGGGTGGAGAAATTTCATAGAGTAAGAGATGTAGCTGAAAGAGATCAAGAGGAGGAAGCATATTGTTACCTTTGGGAAGGTCCATGTTGAGTAGAGGTTTTCTGGGTCTTTTGGGTTGTCTTTCATGGAGCTTTGTTTGGTTGCCAAGATAGTGTGTAGAGAAATGAGAGAGAGAGAGAGAGAGAGAGAGAGAGAGAGTTTGAGACCCCAAAAACCCAAAGAGGTTTTGCTGAGAAAGTTGGACGGTCCTTCTCTAGAGGGTAGGTATATAATTATATATCCTTGAAGAAATCACAGAGCGAGACTCGCTAATGATTTGGCCACTTAGCTTGCGGAGCTTTTTGTACATACTTTAATAAATTGCTAATTTATAAATGTTTAATCAGTGTCATGGTTTTCTAGTTGGCTTGTATGTTTCTATGAAAAGGTAATAAATTTTTTGCATTTATGGCCATCTTGTAACGGAAAAATAAGAATATATATTATTAATTGGTTGTGACGCGCATATTATTTTATTAATTTTTATATATTCATAATATTAAAATATTATAGATGAAATTTGAATAAGTTTTGGCAATTTGAATCAACTCAAATGTAAATAAAGGGGTCTAATACCATTTGATCTAGTGGCATATTCTCTCATTCGTAAGTGAGAAGTTGTGAGTTCGACTTACGAAAGACTAGTTGTAGCATTTGAGTTATTTACCTCATAAAAAAAAATGTGAATAAAGGAAGGGAGAGGGAAAGGGTGAAGAGTTGAGAATTATAAAAACCAATATATATTCCGTTGAATCATAAAATTCAGTGAGTAGTCACTTACTCTAGCATTCAATGAGAACCAATTGAACTTTAATATTAATTTCACTGGCTTTCGAACAACGAATATCAAACAATTTCGTAACTTAATAGTAGCTTCCAACTAAATGGTCGATTCGCCAGAGTTGGCCGGATCGCATCCCCGGAGCCGACGAGTGACGTGTCAAGAAGTGGGATAAGGTCATACTAAAGAGGTCCACATAGACCCTCTCCCTTCTAGCCCCCACCTACCAACCGTCCGATGATAATACTAAAATAGCACGTCCTGATCATCATGGACCAAGTCTTGACTTGGTCTCCGAATTGCGTCCCTCTCATACCTAACCCAAATGAAGGAGTCAGAATCCCCAGGGACTCTGAGCCCTGTCTTCTTCCCCAAGCAAAGTAATCAAGCTCGCTCTTCTACTTCTGGGCCTCTTTGAATCTTCATGTAGACCCCCTCAACCAACCATCACAGGTCAGTCACACTCTCAATTCGCTCTACTTTGATCACCCAGAAAAATCAACTAAAAGAACCAGACCCAGAAACTAAATCACGAATTTTCATGGCTAATTCTAGCTTGTATATGCTTTATTCCGGTGCCAAGTTTGAATCTTGGAGACGAATTTGAAAGAAAACTTATGATTTTGCTTAGCTAATTTGTTCGGTATCCAAACAGGGTTTAGGGTTTATGTAGTGTTTGCATTGTTATAGCTGATTTGTGTTATTGATCCTGTACATATTGGGTTGTGGTATTTTGTATTCATAATGATTTTTCTTTCGCAAGTTTGCAGAATAAGATAGCATGAACAAGTTTTTGGTTTCACCCAGGTCCTGTTAAGCTTGTAGGAACACTGTCTTTATCTAATGGCTGGACGTAGGCTTTCCATGTTGAAGTCACTTTGCAAGTCTACCAATTGCTCTCTCAACCCAATGTCGTTTCAGTTGTCTAGTTCTTATGGGAAATTTGTGAGCTATGCTGATTCAGTTCTTGTAAGACCATCGTATGCTTTTGTGAATCGCGGTTACCATACAAAGGAAACAGAATCCCATAAAATTTTTCCAAATACTCAGATTAAAGCACTGGGTTCTGGATCACTTGTTAATACACGATGTTACGGAACCAAACCTAGTACAGCATTTTCACCCACATTGTCAAGTTCACATAGTAGGTGTGCTTTTCCTCCTGTTTCGATAAGCCCAATTCTGGGTTGCCGTTCATACTCATCATTTTTCGGTAGCAATGCTGATAAAGATGGGCAACCTGGAGTTCCGGCTGCTTCCAGTGGCAGTGAAGTGGATGTTGGTAATAGTAGCGTTGGTGGAAGTGATTTGATTGATAAGGTTAAGGAATTTGTGCAGAGTGCTGCGGATGCGGTAACTCATACTGGGCAGAAGGCTAAAGAAGCATCTAGTGAAATTTCCCCTTATGTTCAGCAATTGTTGGATGCATATCCACATCTTAGAAATGTGGTTACTCCAGTTGGTTGTACTTTGGCAGGTACTATATTTGCTTGGCTAGTGATGCCTAGGCTTTTCAGGAGGTTTCACAAGTACGCAAGTCTAGGCCGCACTGCTTTACTATCTGGAAGCCTTGAGGATCAAGTTCCATATGAGAAAAGTTTTTGGGGTGCTTTGGAGGATCCAGTGCGATACCTATTTACTTTTATGGCATTTTCACAGATGTTAGTGGTTTTAAGTTTTCAATGCTCCTTAATCATATTTTTGTTAACTTATATGCTTCATTTTGTTTTTCACTGCATTAAGACAACTAGGAACTTTGATTTGCAGTGGCACAATGGTTGCACCAACCGCAATAGCTGCTCAATATCTTGCACCAGCTTGGAGAGGTGCAGCTATCATTTCATTTGTTTGGTTTCTTTATCGGTGGAAGACAAATGTGTATACTCGTGCATTAGCAACTAAAAGTTTGCCCAGCAGTCTTGATCGGGAGAAGTTGTTAGCTCTAGACAAAATTTCATCTATTGGTCTTTTTATGATTGGGATAATGGCTCTAGCTGAGGCATGTGGGGTGGCTGTGCAATCTATTATGACTGTTGGTGGCATAGGAGGTAAGGATTGGCTAAATATTCACTTTCCACCTGTTTCATTCATAACGTTTTGATGTGTTTTCAAATTAACTTTTGAATTTTTTGCTGTTCTATTACATAGTTTGTTAAAATATGTAAAGATTGTTATTGGTTTCTTTATATTACACCTGAACGTTAAGTTACACCTAAAATTCCTTTGTTCGGTTGATTTCCTAGGGATTCATCCTTTAGCCAATCAATACTGTCAAATGATATCCAGAACCTGATCTTATTAAGATCTGACATTTTCTGCTCTGCATGTTTTATGCAGGAGTTGCTACTGCTTTTGCTGCCAGAGATGTCCTTGGCAATGTGCTGAGTGGTTTATCTATGCAATTTACAAAGCCCTTTTCACTAGGTGATACAATAAAGGTATGTTGCTATGCATTCATGCAGTGTGTTTGTTGATGCATTTTAGTTAATCCCATTCAATCTATTAGATTGGCAAAATGTTTCATAAGCATAGGTTTTTTGTGATTCTAGTTAGAGAACATGCTGTGAGTGTGATATTTTTTTTATCGCAGTACCACAGTGAGATAAGAGAAACATTCAAGGTTTATACCGTATCTCAATGTCTGCTTAAGTCACAGCCATCCCCAAATACCCAAAGTAGAGTTCCACAGTTCAATTTTCTTTATTTGTTGACTGGTTTTCAATTATCTTAAGAGATCAATCCAAGTATTGTGCATCTGGCAGGCAGCCCTTATTTAGTGACGTTGTGCAATGATCTCAAACTAAAATTGAATAAATTTACACTTGTTTCTTAATGGTCAGCCATTCAAGATATGAAGATCTCATTTATATGTCAAATTGCTATTCAACCAAATAGTGTTACCGTTAATGTTTGTAACTTTCTATGAAGATGTGAAATTATTATTCAAGCATGATCAGCGTCTTATTTATGATAAGATCTGTCATTTATTGGGCACAACTTATTCTTTGTGTATTTGTTCAAAATCTACTCGCTGGTTATTGTACATATTTTCTTCACAATGTTAAACTTAAAAGTCATTGCTTATTGTGCAGGCTGGGTCCATAGAAGGTCAAGTGGTAGATATGGGACTTACAACCACTTCATTACTGAATGCCGAGAAGTTCCCAGTGATAGTTCCCAATTCTCTCTTTTCTAGTCAGGTGAGTACTTTTCTCTTTTTCACTTCTTTCTTTTGTTCCTTCTGGCTTCTGATACTCATCATGTGCTTTAGTAAACAACACTTGCAAATGGGAACCCAGTATACTCAAAAACCAACAATCATGCTTAAATCGCCAAAGTATATTCTACACATAGGACCTGGGCATGGCTTAATATTAAGACGGTGGCTTGATTGTTTTAGCTACTTTATACTTTGGAATGTTTACTGCAATATATCTAAGAATATTTTCTGTAAAATTTGGTAGGTGATTGTGAACAAGTCACGTGCTCAATGGCGTGGTGTCGTCACCAGAATTCCCCTGCAAATCAATGATGATTTGGATAAGGTTCCCCAGATATCTGATGATATAAAAAGCATGCTTAGATCACACCCGAAGGTTTTCTTGGGAAAGGAGGTGCCCTATTGTTTCCTTTCTCGTCTAGAGAGCTCATTTGGAGAATTGACTCTTGGATGTAACCTCAAACAGATGGTAATCCCTGCGTCCCCGCTACTTCCAGTATTCTTGTTATAGCTACTACTTTAGCGTCTGTTTTAATGTTCATTTTGTAATTACAGAGCAAGGATGAGTTATTCTCTACAGAAGAAGATATCCTTTTGCGGTCGGTCAAGATAATTAAGGGGCATGGCGCCAAGTTGGGCAGCACCTATGGTGATATGACCACTACATAGTCATGCAACTTACAAGTTGGAACTCTGCATTTTGGTGTCTCTTTGAAGATATATTTTCCTGACTGCTAACCATACAGAGAAGAGTTTTTGGTGAATGTGAGTTGCTGCATACTTGACCAGTTTGTCATGGTTTTGTTTGTCTTAGCAAATATCAAGGGAGCTAAATAGGATCACGGGTGGAAATTGATGCTGGCTCTTTTTGTTACAGAAAACTTAGGTTTATTTTTGCTATGTGGTAACTGGTAATATGTTTAAAAATTTGCAATTTTTCCTGAAGAATTCCATTTTGTTCCCACACTGCAAAACCAATATGTGCAGACAATTAATTGTCCAGGGCTAACAATTTTACCTTACCTTTTCACCCAATTATTCAGATATCCCACCTAATTTACAATGAATCTTTCATAAGAGAACGTAGAATATCGCTGATATCATTTCTTTTTTAGTCATTGGTTTGAATCCAATATTGATATTGAACAATATCGAACAGATTGATGTGTTCTGTGGAAGAACCAATTAGTTACCCAACCTACAGGATTGCCTACTCGATTATTTTCCGGCACTTACTATTTGCCAACATTACTTTCATACTTTCATGTCCTCTATCATTGATGTCATCATACCTGTGTTTCTTTGAACGCATATTTGACCAGGTAAACGCTACTCTACATTGACTTCAAGATTTTTATTTACAATTCGATGCTCCGTTGGGTGCCTGGCAGCACAATTGACCATATTAAGAGCATGTTGTCATCAATCAACTTCACAAGAGGCTGACTTCCACTTGATGGTATCGCCAAGAAGGATCAACTTATATAGAGTCCTTATATATCGTCACTTTGCCTAAACAAACTGTTATTGCATATCTAATTCCAGCACAAGAGAGCTCGCTAGCAATATATGGAAAAAGAACTTCATGTCGTGATGATTCCATGGTCTGCCTTTGGCCATATCATGCCTTTCTTTCAACTCTCCCTGGCCTTAGCAAAAGCCAAAGTTCACGTCTCCTTCATATCCACCACAAAAAACATCCAAAGGATCCCAAAATTCTCACCTTATTTGCAATCCTTGATCCACTTTGTGGCCATGCCGTTTCCACCTTTGGAACCTGACTCCTTGCCACAAGGAGCAGAAGTCACTATGGACGTACCCTTTGAAAAAATCGACAACTTTCACATTGCATATGATCTCCTACAACAACCCATTAAGCAGCTCATTGCAGATCAAATGCCGGATTGGATAATAGCAGATTTTTCTGCTCATTGGGTGGTTGAGATTGCCAAAGAGTATGGTGTTCACTCGCCTACTTCTCAGTTTTCTCTGCTTCTACCAGTGTTTTCTTTGGCTCACCTGACAATCTCACTGGTGCAAACAGAAACTATGCTCTCCCATCACCAGAAAGCTTGATATCTCCACCAGAGTGGGTTACTTTTCCTTCACTAGTGGCATTTAAAGAATGTGAAGCCATCCATGTGCCTCTGTTAAGAGATGTTTGAAGATTTCAAAAGGTTCGTTGATAGAGTCAGCAGTTTGTTAGGTTTCTTTTTGGTTCAAGTCAGCAAATAACTCCTGCTTTCAAGGAGCTCGTTGTAGTTTGATTGTGTTTGACTGTTTCCTTAGCTAATCAGCCACGATATTAGAGTCTGTTAGTTCGTGAGCTGATTTTATGCTTTTCTGTTACATGTATTGGCTTTATAAGCCAGAACCTTTCAGTAATTCAATAAGGAAGTTATCCATCAGACTTTGTGTGAAGTTACTGTGAATTGGTTCCTAACAAGTGGTATCAGAGCCCCATCATCGGGGCCTGATTGAGTGAGAAGGAGTGAGTTAAACACTGAGAGAAAGAGAGAGTGTGTTGAAGAGAAAATGGCAGAAAGCAGCAATGGCAAGTATGTGCAACCTGCCATTCCCAAATTTGATGGGTTCTATGAACACTGGGCGAAGCTAATGGAGAATTTCCTTCATTCCAAAGAGTACTGGAATATTGTAGAGAATGGAATCTCTACAGTACCAGAGGGAGCAGTGCCTACAGAGACACGAGTCAAGCTAATTAAGGAGGAGAAGCTGAAGGATATGAAGATAAAGAATTATCTTTATCAGGCCATTGATAGAGAAATCATGGAGACCATTCTCCACGATGATACAACCAAGCAAATCTGGGACTCTATGAAGCAAAAGTTCCAAGGTTCAACAAGAGTGAAGAGAACACAGTTACAGGCCCTGCGCAGAGACTTCGAAGTCCTCAGAATGAGGGAAGGTGAAACAGTCAATTCATTCTTTGCGCGTACACTAGCTATAGCTAAAAACATGAAAGCTTGTGGTGAGTGTATGCGAGAGAATGTGATTACTGAAAAAATCTTGAGATCCATGGTCTCCAGGTTTGACTATGTGGTGTGTTCGATTGAAGAATCAAATAACCTGGAGACAATGACAATTGACGAGTTGAAGAGTAGCCTCCTCATCCATGAGCAGAGAATGAAGAGTCATGATGAAGAAGAACATGCGCTGAAGGTCTCTCATGAAGATAGAGCAGGAAGAGGCAGAGGAAGAACTGCTTTTAGAGGAGGCCGAGGTAGAGGTAGAGTGATACAACCTTTCAATAAAGCAGTAGTTGAATGTTTCAAGTGTCACAAGTTGGGACATTATCAATATGAATGTCCTGACTGGGAAAAAAGGGCCAATTATGCTAAACTCAATAAAGAGGAGGAGCTCCTTCTGATGTCCTATGTTGAGCTCAACAATTCAACAAAGGAGGTGGTTTGGTTTCTCGACTCAGGGTGTTCAAACCACATGACGGGGAATAAGGAATGGTTCGTGGATCTGGATGAACAATTCAGGCACTCAGTGAAGCTAGGGAATGATTTCAGGATGCCGGTGATGGGAAGAGGCAACATCAGACTCGATGTAGGAGGTGTAACTCAGGTAGTTTCAGATGTGTACTATATACCTGAGTTAAAAAATAACCTTTTGAGTATTGGTCAGCTGCAAGAGAAGGGGTTGGCTATTTTGATTCAAAATGGAGAATGCAGGATCTATCACTCTAGGAGGGGGCTCATTATGCATACACATATGACTTCCAACAGGATGTTCATTCTGATTGCAAACATGAAACCACAATCTTCACCATGTTTGAATGTAGCTTCTGAGAACATCTTCGAGCTGTGGCATCGAAGATATGGACACCTGAATCACAAGAACCTGAGAATCTTGTAGTACAAAAAACTAGTAAAGAGGCTACCTCAATTCAATGTTTCAACCAAAATGTGTACAAGTTGTATGAAAGGGAAACAACATCGAAAAGTGATGCCAAGAAGGAGTCAGTGGAGGAGTTCTCAGCCACTTCAATTAATCCATGCTGATATATGCGGTCCCATAACTTCTGAGTCAAACAGCAACAAAAGGTACCTATTGACATTCATCAATGATTGTAGTAGAAAGATTTGGGTCTATTTGCTTGTTGAGAAAAGTGAGGCATTTATGTTTTTCAAGTACTTTAAGAATCTTGTTGAGAATGAGTCAGGGTTATCTATATGTTGTTTGAGGACAGACCGAGGTGGGGAATTTACCTCAAAGGAGTTTAATGAGTTTTGCAAAGCTCATGGGATCAAGCGCCAACTTACTGCAGCCTACACACCCCAACAAAACAGGGTTGTAGAGCGCAAAAATCGTACCATAATGAATATGGTTCGATGTTTTCTCTCTGAAAAAGAGATGCCTAAGCCATGTTGGCCGGAAGCGGTGAGATGGACCGTTCATGTGCTTAACTGAAGCCCAACTGTGGCGGTGAAGGATAAAACACCAGAGGAAAGTTGGAGTGGAGTAAAACCTAGCGTGGAGCATTTCAGAGTCTTCGGTTGTATAGGGTATGTTCATATTCCAGATGTAAAGAGAGTGAAGTTAGATGACAAAAGCCATAAATGTGTATTGATTGGTGTAAGTGAAGAGTCAAAAGCCTACAAGCTCTATGACCCGGTGACAAAGAAAGTGGTGGTTAGCCGAGATGTGCAGTTTAATGAAAATGAAAGTTGGAATTGGGGGAGGAGTGAAGATGAGGTCAAGGCCGATGTTCTGGAATGGGGTGAGAGTGAATTCAGTAATGCAGATGATGGTGAAAGTGAAAGTGAAGAAGACCAACAAAATGAAGAACCTAATTCTAATGTGAGTTCTGGAACAAGCACTGGTTCTGGAGCAAGCACACCAAGTTCATCTGAACAAAATGCATCAGACTTACCTGAGACAAGAAATAGGAGGCAGCCCATATGGATGCAGGACTTTGAGAGTGGAGAAGGGCTCTCTGAAGATGATAATGAACAGCATAATTTGGTGATGTTTGCTTCACAGGAGGATCCAACTAGCTACGAGGAAGCAGCTAGGAGCAAGAAGTGGAGAATAGCTATGGATCTAGAAATTGAGGCGATTACAAGGAATAATACTTGGGAGTTGGTTAACTTGCCTGAGGCAGCAAAAACAATTGGAGCAAAGTGGGTATTTAAAACAAAACTGAACGAGAATGGGGAGGTAGAAAAATGCAAGGCTCGGTTAGTGGCAAAGGGTTACACTCAGAAGCAAGGAGTTGATTACAATGAAGTCTTTGCTCCTGTGGCTCGTTGGGATACGATAAGGATGGTGTTAGCCTCGGCAGCAAGAAATGGGTGGACGGTGTTTCAGCTTGATGTAAAAAGTGCATATCTGCACGGAGAGCTGAGTGAGGTAGTATACTTGGAGCAGCCGCAAGGTTATGAGAAGGAAGGAGAGGAGCATAAAGTCTATAAACTCAAGAAGGCTTTGTATGGGTTGAAGCAGGCGCCAAGGGCATGGTACAGTAAGATCGAAAGCTATTTCCTCAAGAATGGTTTCGAAAAATGCAGCCATGAGCACACCTTATTCATCAAAACAGAAGAAGAAGGAGAGAAGATTTTAATTGTGAGTCTTTACGTAGATAACTTAATCTGTACTAGTAATGATGCTTGTTTGATTGAGGAGTTTAAACGATCGATGAAGTCTGAGTTTGAGATGACAGACTTAGGAAAGATGAGATTTTTCTTAGGTGTTGAAGTTCAACAAAGTTCAAAGGGTATTCATGCTTGTCAGAGAAAATATGCTCAAGAAGTTCTCGATCGGTTTGGCATGAAAAACTGCAACTCAGTGAGGAATCCAATAGTCCCTGGTGCGAAGCTAACTAGAAAAGGTGAAGGAGAGAAGATTGATGCAACTTGGTATAAGCAATTGGTTGGTAGCCTCATGTATTTGACGGCTACCAGACCAGATTTGATGCACAGTGTCTGTCTCCTTAGCAGGTATATGGCTAAACCATCTGAGATGCATCTACTTGCTGCAAAAAGAGTGCTGAGGTATTTAAAGGGAACTATGGAGCTTGGCGTGTTTTATGAAAGAGGAGGTGAAGGAGAACTGGCTGCATTCACTGACAGTGACTATGCTGGGGATTGTGATGACAAGAAAAGTACTTCCGGATATGTGTTCAAGTTAAGTGGAGGAGCTGTTGCTTGGTCCTCGAAAAAGCAGGTTGTGGTAACACTTTCCATCACAGAGGCAGAGTATGTTGCAGCTCCAGCATGTGCGTGTCAAAGCATTTGGATGAAGGGAGTGCTCAATCAACTCAGTCCTTCTCAAAGTAAGTGTATTACTGTGTTTTGTGATAACTCATCCACTATTAAGTGACCCAGTTTTACATGGTAGAAGCAAACATATAGATGTGAGGTTTCATTTTTTACGTGATCTCACAAAAGATGGTGTGATTGAGTTGAGGTACTGTGGTACAAGTGAGCAGCTTGCAGATATCATGACTAAACCTTTGAAGTTGGAGAGTTTTGAGAAACTTCGAAGGATGGTGGGAGTGAAGTCTTTGACTGAGGTAAACTGATTGCTTTTTGGCAATTTCATTTTAGGGGAGGATTTGTTAAGAGATGTTTGAAGATTTCAAAAGGTTCGTTGATAGAGTCAGCAGTTTGTTAGGTTTCTTTTTGGTTCAAGTCAGCAAATAACTCCTGCTTTCAAGGAGCTCGTTGTAGTTTGATTGTGTTTGACTGTTTCCTTAGCTAATCAGCCACGATATTAGAGTCTGTTAGTTCGTGAGCTGATTTTATGCTTTTCTGTTACATGTATTGGCTTTATAAGCCAGAACCTTTCAGTAATTCAATAAGGAAGTTATCCATCAGACTTTGTGTGAAGTTACTGTGAATTGGTTCCTAACAGCCTCGAGGGTTTTTTGGGGCCAAATAGTACTGGGATTAGTGGTGCTTCAAGGCTTGCCAAGATTGTTTCAGCAAGTCAAGTTTTGGCTATTCGTAGCTGCAATGAGATTGAAGGAGAGTACACAGAAGTGTACAAGAAAATTACCGGAAAACATGTGATTCCCATAGGTTTGCTTCCTCCTGATCAGCCAGAAAAAAGGGCAAAGTGGGAAATCAGTGATGAAGGGTTTGAATAGAATGTGATGTTTGATTGGCTTGATAAACAAAAACCCAAGTCAGTTGTGTTTGTAGGGTTTGGGAGTGAATGCAAGTTTATGAGATAGCTCATGGGCTGCAGCTATCAAACTTGTCATTTCTATGGGCACTCAGAAAACCCAATTCTACTAATAATGATGATGAAGTTGATGATTTTCTGCCTCCGGGTTTTGTTGACAGAACATTAGAGAAAGGACTTGTTTGTTTCGGATGGGTGCCCTAGTCGGAAATTTTGGGCCACCCATCAATCGGGGGTTCTCTGTTTCACTCTGGATGGGGGTCTATAATTGAAAACATGCAATTTGGGCATTGCCTTCAGTGTCTTATTGTGTCACCACCCCTCATTGTTGATCAGCCTTTGAATGCAAGGCTCTTGGTGGAGAAGGGTCTGGCTGTTGAAGTAAAACGCAGGGAAGATGGGTCGTTTAGTAAAGAGGACATAGCCAAAACACTGAGACATACAATGGTGGAAGAGGAAGGACAGCAGCTAAGAACCAATGCAAGGAAAGCTGCAGCAGTTTTTGGAGATCATACGTTGCACCAAGACCACTACGTTGGAGCATTTGTTCATTATCTTAAAACCTACTGTCAAATGCCAAAAGTTGAGTCTACATAGAAGTTAGAACAAAAGAAATTGTAAGTAAATCTGCAGTCATACTGTTCACCCTTAACTCTATTTGAATAAATATGACTACAATTTATAGCAACTTAATTTGGGTGCTAAGTGCTAACCTTGAAGAGACGAGTAGAGTGTGAGGCCTCGTTTAAGGAAAATGATGTCACTTAACTTCCTCTTTCTGCATAAACTGATGTTAGTGTGAGTCATCGTTCCCTATTAGGAATAAACCATAAGGAATATATTGTTGTAACTACTTACCTTATATATAGGCCTGGGCTCGGGTCGGGCCGAGCCGGGCCCAAAATTCGGTAAAATCGAGACCGAACCCGAAACAATCGGTTCGGGCCGGTTCAGGCTTTTTCAAAACTAGAAACTGACATAAACCGATTCCAAACGGGCCGGTTCGGTCTTCGGGCCCAAAATCCAGTTTCCCAGCTCTGAGCAAAATATTCACAAAATTCGGTAAGAGGCGAGGTTTGAACCCCCGGACTCTTACACGAAAGCGTTACTCCCAACCACTGGAGCACAAGACACTTTCATCATTTTATGTGCAAAGTTCATATTTATTTTGTCCTAGGAAACTTTTCTTGGTGGTGGAGACCCTAGCTTTTCCTTTCTTTTCTTCCACCCGGTCCTTTCTTTTAGGGTTTAGGCTGAGATCTGTTCGGGTTCGGGCTTTCGGTCTCCGTATATTTGAAACCCGAGACCGAACTGATAAAATACATTTGGGTCGGGCATTGCACCGAACCGATAATTTTCATATCAAAACCGAACCGAATCGGGCTTTTTTGCTCTGTTCGGGTCGGGTCCTCGGTCTTTCGGGTTTGGACGCCCAGCCCTACTTGTATATGTTGTGTAGTACAGTAGTACACAATAGTTGTAGTATGATTGTAGTCTGTTTATATACACCACAGAATGGGTGTAATAAGATATCAAACAATTCATTCTCTCAATCTTGTTATCTTTGACTTGGTATCATAGCAAAGATTCGAGAGGGCTTTGTCTCTTTCTATTTTTTGTTTTAGTTTGAGGAATTAATTCAAAAAACCCCATTGTTAGGGTATTCTGTCCAAGAAAGATCAGAGCATCTTCTTCTTAGATGTCATTCAGACCGGCCTCGTCTCTCCAAGACCGCCTGCGTCTTCCTCCTGTGCCGAAGGTCAGCTTGTCTAGTTTGACCTTCTCC
Source organism: Rosa multiflora (assembly GCA_002564525.1). Taxonomy (NCBI): domain Eukaryota; kingdom Viridiplantae; phylum Streptophyta; class Magnoliopsida; order Rosales; family Rosaceae; genus Rosa; species Rosa multiflora. The sequence goes on along the minus strand of BDJD01013868.1, from coordinate 91,811 downwards.
GCGCCACCTGCTGACAACCCAGACCTCCATCACTCCTCCTTCTGACTGGAGTTTTCAGTTCGCAGCCCAGATCGCCGTCGCTTCTCTTCGACCGGATTCTGCAGTCAACCCAGATCGCCGTCTCCTCCCTTCCACTGGATTCTTCAGTTCACAGCCTAAGTCCGACTAAATCTTGCACTTCGTCACAGCCCACAGATCGACCGGTTTCGACTCAGTCAGGCGTCACGATCTCCCAGTCAACTCGCCTCCAACTTGGTCAACTCGCCTCAACTCAATCAACTCGCCTCAACTCGGTCAACTCACCTCAGTTATTAATCTTATTTCCGCTGCGTACTTCGGAATTTGTGTTGTTTCCTATTTGTATTATTGCAATGGGTGGTGATGACAATGAAGGTCAGAGTTCCAGGATCAATGAGGTCCAGAAAGTTGAGGTTTATGTCCGTAGTTTAGATGGAGGTTCTTTTGGAGGTACGAAACTCAATGGTACCAACTTTCGAACGTGAGGAGGATGTGGTATACACAAGATGGGGCATGTGACTGGAACAACCAAAGCTCCTAGTGAGGAGGATGTGGATGCCTATACTAGGTGGGAGGATGATGATGGATCTGTGATGGCAATCTTATTCAAAGCTATGACTGAAGATGTGGTACAGTTGGTAGAAGAGTGTGAGACTGCTGAAGCAATGTGGAAAACATTAGGGGATCTGTATACAAATGAATCTGATTTTATAATGGTTCATGAATTGATGTGCAAAGCTGCTAGTATGCAACAGAATGGGCAACCACTAGCTGTGTATTTCACTAAGCTGAAGAATGTATGGGCTGAGATTGATCAGAAGTGTCCTTGCAAGATCAAGAATCAAGAAGATCTTGTGTGGTATCAGAAGGAGAAGGAACTTGAGAGGGTTCATGTATTCTTGAGAGGACTTGATGAGAAGCATAGCAGTGCCAATGGAGAATTACTCAGAATGACAGACCCTCCTAATCTGAACACAACTTTTACATACATTCGCAAGGATAAGTCTCAGCAGGAAAGTGTCAAACATGCACAGGTTGAAGTATCTAGCCTATTCATTCAGGCCAAGTCACCGGCACCTTTCCTTCAGCAGCAGAGTTCAGCCCCACTTCATCAGCAAGGTTTCCCACAAAGCTTCACCAACCGCTCTCGTCCTCAATGTTCTTATTAATTGCAACGACCTTGGGCATGTTCGAGAGACTTGTTGGAAGTTGAATCCACACCTTAAACATAAAAAGCAAGGTTATCGTCCTAAGGCAAAAACAGCTGCTGTTCAATTGGTCCAAGAACCAGATTTCTATGGAGTGGCTGGCCAAGATCATCATACAGCAGGTGGAGCGTAGTCCTACAGCCTCTATAGCTGGTCGAGGTAAAATTGGTATGGCTTTAAAGGTTTCTAACTTTGTTGGTTCTGATAGATGGATTATTGATTTTGGTGCCTCCAATCATATGACTTATGACAAATCATATTTTACTGAATTGTCTTTCCCATCAGTGTCCTATGTAATCAATGCCAATGGTGAGGCCTTTCCTGTGTTAGGGTCAGGGTCAGTTCGTATTACTCCCACCTTAGAACTTCATAATGTGTTATATGTGCCTGACTTGTCTCACCATTTGATATCTTTTCCCCAGTTGAATATTGAGTCTAAATGCTCCGTAACCTTTTATCCTATATATGTGATTTTTCAGGATCTTCTCACAAGGGAGATAATTAGTCGGGGCTATCTGAGGGGTAGGTTGTTCCATCTGGATCAGACATACGCATGAGAGAAACTAGGAGCACGGTCCCATGCCGCTTTGACTTTGAGTTCTGATAAGCTAAGTGAAATTTGGTTGTGGTATCGCCGTTTAGGGCATCCCTCTTTTAGTCTTATGAGAAAAGCCATGCCTACTTTGTTTATTGGTGTGGATGAGTCTATTTTACATTGTGAAACATTTGTTTTGGCAAAGAATCATCTTGCTACTTATTCTCCTAGTATTTCTAATAAAAGTGTTACTCATTTTGAGTTGATTCATTCTGATGTTTGAGGACCTTCTAGAGAACCCACTATATCGGGTATGAGATACTTTGTGTTGTTTATTGATGATTGTACGAGAATGTCATGGGTTGCTCTTCTTAAAACTAAAGATGAAGTATTTCCAGCTTTTCATACCTTTCGCACTCTTGTTCAAACACAATACCATAACACCATTAAAGTCCTTCGTTCTGACAATGGGGAAGAATATGTTAATAATGTTTTCCAGGAGTTTTTCAAAACCCATGGGATTGTTCACCAAACTACATGTCCAAAAACACCAGAACAAAATGGAGTGTCTGAAAGGAAAAACCGTCATTTACTTAATATGGCTCGTGCCCTTCTCTTTAGTGCTCATATGCCTAAGTATCTTTGGGGCGATGCTATCCATGCTTCCTCCCATCTTATCGATCGTCTTCCATCTAGTGTCCTTCAAGGAAGAATTCCATTTGAGGTTCTTGCATCTCATGTCTCCTTACCTTCATTTCATAATCTTCCAGCTCGTGTCTTTGGTTGTGTTGCTTTTGTCCATGTCCCTAAAAACCAAAGGTCTAAGTTGGATGCTTGGGCACTTAAGTGTGTGTTTGTTGGTTATGGAGGCTATCAAAAGGGGTACAAATGTTATATCCACCTACCAGAAAGTACTATATCACTACATATGTTACTTTCTTTGAGGACATGAGTTATTTTTCCTCTTTGGATATAGCTCTTCAGGGGGAGAATTCATATTTTGAAGAGTTGTATCATGGAGAGGGGGATGAATTAGAAGAAGAAGGAGAAGTCACATAGCTAGGAGGTAATTTGATGGATCCGGTTGAGACTATTAGCACACCGCCTCCAGCAGCAGAAGCTCCAGACATCCAAGCACCAGTCTCCATCACTCAGAACGGTGTTGAAGATACATCTGCCCTCCTGCCATCGCTTCTACCCCTGAGCCACAACTTCCTGGTACTAAAGATCACCCATTTAAGGTATGTCCATCAATTGATACTAGTAGTAGTGAGTCTAATGTTGAGCAATATGTGTTACCACATAGGACCACTCGAGGTCAATCAGCCAAAAGATATGAACCTACTCTTACTGCCAAATCAAAATACCCAGTAGCCAACTATATGTCCACTAGGAGGTTGTCTAAGTCATATGAATCATTTGTGAATCACATATCTGCTGTATCAGTACCTAACAAAGTGCAGGATGCATTGGGAAATCCAAAGTGGAGGAAGGCAATGGATGAAGAGATGGAGGCGTTGCAGAAGAACAATACTTGGCAACTTGTGCCTCCACCATAAGGTAAGAAGGTTGTAGGTTGTCGTTGGGTGTTTACCATGAAGCATAATGCAGATGGATCAGTGAATCGGTACAAAGCAAGCCTTGTAGCAAAGGGGTTTACTTAAACGTATGGTATAGACTATGATGAAACTTTTGCTCCTGTTGTCAAGATGAATACTATTTGGGTTCTGCTCTCGTTCGCTGCTAGTTTAAACTGGCCACTCCGACAGTTTGATGTCAAGAATGCATTTCTTCATGGAGAGTTAGCCGAGGAAGTGTACATGAACCTTCCATCGAGGTATGTAGTTGCTTCTCCTGCTGAGTTTGTATGAAATTGGGAAAATCTCTATATGGTCTCAAACAGTCACCTCGTGCTTGGTTTGGAAGATTTTCACAGTTCATGCGGAATGTTGGTTACAGGCAGAGCAACTCAGACCATACCTTATTCCTCAAGCATCAACAAGGGAAGGTAACTGCTCTAATTATTTATGTGGATGATACGGTAATCATTGGTAATAATACTGCTGAGATGGATAGACTGCAGAGACAGCTAGCTTCTGAGTTTGAGATGAAGGATTTGGGTGAGTTTAAGTACTTCTTAGGAATTGAGGTAGCCAGGGGGAGAGAAGGAATCTATATGTGCCAAAGGAAGTATGTCCTTGACTTGCTGACAGAGACAGGTTTGTTGGATTGTAGACCTATTGATACTCCTATTGAGCAAAACCATTGTTTAGCTGAGTCTCCAGATCAGGTACCTACTTATGAAGCTTGCTATCAGAGGTTAGTTGGGCGCTTGATTTATTTGGCTCATACTAGACCAGATGTTACATATGCAGTGAGTGTGGTGAGTCAGTTCATGCATAATCCGAGTAAGAGTCACATGGATGCTGTTATGCGAATTCTGAAGTACTTGAAGTCAGCTCCAGGAAGGGGAGTACTATTTTCTAAACATAACAACATTTTTGAGGTTTGTGGCTTCACAGATGCAGATTGGGCTGGAAATATCACAAACAGGAGGTCGAAATCAGGTTACTTTACTTTTGTGGGAAGTAATTTGGTTACATGGAAGAGTAAGAAACAGAAAGTTGTGGCACATTCTAGTGCTGAGGCTAAGTATAGAGGTATGGCTCATGGAGTGTGTGAATTGTTATGGCTGAGAAATCTGTTACGTGATCTCGGTTTCAAACTCAAAAATACCATGCAGTTGTATTGTGACAACAAGGCAGCTATTAACATATCACAGAATCTAGTACAACATGATCGTACTAAGCATGTGGAGGTTGATCGTCACTTTATAAAGGAGAAGCTAGATGCCAAAATTATTAGCTTTCCTTTTGTTCCAACTGAAGAGCAACTTGCAGATGTACTTACCAAGGAGTTTCTAGGAATGCATTTTATGACTCATTAAGCAAGTTGGGCATGGTTGATGTATATGCGCTAACTTGAGGGAGAGTGTTAGTGTGACTCATCGTTCCCTATTAGGAATAGACTATAAGGGAATATATTGTTGTAACTACTTACCTTGTATATGTT
>BDJD01013868.1:32013-70172 GCA_002564525.1 Rosa multiflora | reverse complement strand
AAATTAATAGGTAAACCTTTTATTTCTTAAAAAAAAAAACTGTTTGGTTGATAATAAGTAAGATTAAATTTAATCAAAAATGAAAAAAAAGTAACATAATAATTTAACAAAAATATTTAATGCAGTTAAATATTCTAAGGTATAAAATAACATGTAACAAGCCAAAAACATGTGTGATTTAAATATATAATTTCATTGTGATTTTATTGTTACAAAATTTTAAATTTTTTTTCTTATTTGTACTTTTGTTCTTTTAATTGATAATCAATTTTTTTCTTGTGTGTACGTTTGTTCCTTTAATCAATGATCGATTGAATTTACTAGATGTTTACCACAAATTTAGGATTTAGGGTTTGGAGGAGTTTTTTTTGGACCCCCCAAGATTTAAATCTTGGTTCCGCGCCACTGGAGGTCTCTCTGAAGATATTTTCCTGTCGATAAACCATAGGGATAGGGAGGAGGGTTTTAGTGAATGGGAGTTGCTGCATACTAGAGTATGGTTTAGGGTTTGGAGGAGTTTTTTTTGGACCCCCCAAGATTTAAATCTTGGTTCCGCGCCACTGGTTGGAACTCTGCATTATAGTCTCTCTGAAGATATTTTCCTGTCGATAAACCATAGGGATAGGGAGGAGGGTTTTAGTGAATGGGAGTTGCTGCATACTAGAGTATGGTTTGTCATGGTTTTGTTTGTCTTGGCAAATAGCAAGGGAGCATAGGATCATGGGTGACATCTGTTTTTGCTACGTGCTAACTGGTAAAATTTGTAAGAATTTTATGTTCACTATAGTCAGTAGTCCAATCATCAGTGACTGATTGGTCCCTTTGTACACCTCAGCATTGCTATTCATATAAACCTTCCGTTCTTTATCCATTTCTTTTAACAACGTAATTGAGGAGTTCTTCAAGAGATTTTAGTCTTCATGTTCTTTAGCATGCGTATTCCTTATCTCTGTAATACGACCAATACCTTCAATTCAATACAAGATGATTCATTTAGCTACTGTTATCATTCTGTTGGAATCATTTTGACATACAAATATTTGGAATCTGACCGTGTACATTTCCATTTGTGTTTCCATACACCCCAAAATTAGTCGACTTTATAAAAGGGAACAAATTAATCGATTGACCATTCTAAAACGTGATTCTACACTCTGTTTCCGACACTCTTAGGTTCATCCTAGTTTATTCACCCCTATTGTCGATTAACATACTTTTACTTAACAAATTTATAATCCAATGGTTCATATATTGAATTAGCCTTTAAAGATCATCTCTATAAAAAATCAATTGAATTTGAAATCATTTAATTATCTAATTGAATCAAATAAATAGATGGTTCTAACAACACTCACTACTATTATGATGAACCGTTAATGTATTTCATAGAAATGAATAACTAAAAAATCTTCAATTTGATTGATTTTTTACATAGCTAATCTTTGTATTACGTTATATGGAAATTATTCGTTATACAACATAAATAGTTAAATTAGAAAATTAGAAAATTATTATGTGTTAATTTCAAAAGAGGGTGAATATGCTTATTCACCCAATTCAACCAAGATGGGTGAACCTAAGTGGTAGCAGTTTCTTTGGAAATTATTTTATGCACCGACGGTGCAAGTGACCCAACCCTTATAAAATAATCTCAACCCTTGATATTTATTATCAACTTTATTTTTAATAAACAAAAAGTGTATTTAATGCAATCTAATCATTCATTTATGTTGGTGCAAGTGCACGGCGGTGCTCTGAATAATCTCTCTTCTTGTTTTTCTTTCCTTTTGTGTCGACGTTTTCTGATTTAATTAAGCGCACAAATTCCCATGCCTGGGAAAGTGGGAATCAGTTTATCAAAATTCAAAGCGGGCAGAAATACGAAGCGTAACAGAAGGTCAAGCTCTGCAAAGGTAGGGCTTCTGGTACCATTATGTGCCGACAATTAATTGCTCTAGGTTAAAGATTTGCCACTGCTTCTCACCCTTATTTAGTTCAAGCTTATCTACCTGAGCTGAACAACTCCTAATTCAGCAGATTCTGCAAGCTAGAAATGGCAAAAGAGCTTCATGTTGTCATTCTTCCATGGTCTGCCTTTGGCCATATCATCCCTTTGATTCAACTCTCCATAGCCTTAGCAAAAGCCAAGATTCATGTCTCCTTCATATCTACCCCCAAAAACATCCAAAGGCTCCCCAAAATCCCACCTGAGTTGCAATCTCTCATAACAATAGTGTCTTTTCCTTTGCCAACTTTGGATGCTGATCGGCTGTTGCCTGAAGGGGCCGAGGCTACGGTGGACATACCTTTCGAGAAAATGGACGACTTAAAGTTTGCATTTGATCTTCTACGACAACCCTTTAAGCAGTTCATTGCTGATCAAGTGCCGGATTGGATCATCACCGATTTTGCCGCCCACTGGGCGGTTGACGTTGCCAAAGAGTATGGTGTTCCTGTTGCCTACTTCTCTCCTTTCTCTGCTGCTAAGAATGTCTTCTGTGGTTCACCGGAATATCTCTCTCATGTTCCATCATCACCGGAAGTATTCACCTCCCCACCGGAGTGGGTTCCTTTTCCGTCTTTGGTAGCACTCAATGAGTTTGAGGCAGTTCGTTGGCATGCTGGTGTTTATAATGTGAATCGTTCTGGGATAAGTGATGCTGCAAGGCTTGCCAAGATTGTATCAGGAAGTCAAGTACTAGCTGTTCGTAGTTGCAATGAAATTGAAGGAGAGTACTTGGGTTTGTACGCGAAACTAGCCGGAAAACCTGTGATTCCCACAGGTTTGCTGCCTCCAAAGAAATCAAAAAGGGAGTCGGGGAATGCTGTGATCTTTGAGTGGCTTGATAAGCAGAAACCCAGGTCAGTTGTGTTTGTAGGGTTTGGGAGTGAGTGTAAGCTGAGCAAAGAACAAGTGTATGAGATAGCTCATGGTCTGGAGCTTTCAGAGTTGCCATTTCTCTGGGCACTCAGAAAACCCAGTTGGGCTAGTACTGATGCTGATGCTATACCTCTAGGTTTTGTGGACAGAACATCAAAGAAGGGCCTTGTTTGCTTGGGATGGGTGCCCCAAATAGAAATTCTGGGGCACCCATCAGTTGGGGGTTCTCTGTTTCACTCTGGATGGGGTTCTGTGATTGAGACTCTGCAATTTGGGCATTGCCTTGTTGTGTTACCCTTCATTATTGATCAGCCTCTGAATGCAAGGCTTTTAGTGGAGAAGGGCCTGGCTGCCGAAGTGAAACGCAACGAAGATGGGTCGTTTACTGCAGACGACATAGCCAAAACACTGAGGCTAGCAATGGTGGAAGAGGAAGGAGAGCACCTGAGAATCAATGCAAGGAAAGCTGCAGCTGTTTTTGGAGATGAGAAGCTGCACCAAGACCACTATCTTGGTGCATTTGTTGATTATCTCAAGAATAATGGTAGAAAAAGGTCTTCGAGACAAGAATGATGACCCTATTTGATCATCCGGTAGCAAATAAAGAAATTCATCTTACCCAGATTACATTCCCAGCATTATATATCAACGTCCTTAGACGTGCTGGAATTTGGGTTATCAGCACCACTCTTTGATCTATGTTATGCTAATTATCGAGGTGATCTGTGGAAGAAAGTGATGTATCCGGTGGTCTAAAGCCGAATTACTGTAAACTTTGCAGTAGAAAGTGTAATAGTGTTTTAGTTCTGGTATGAAGCTCGAACAGCTTCTTAGACTCTAAATTTGGATTAATTATTGGCAATAAGCTGTCTATGTATTACGGATGGTTTGTATAGGGTTTATATGCTGTTTTGATGTAACAAGTGGAATCTTAGATTGTGGTATGATGATGGCAGTTGCTCTGCTCTGCACACTATTACGGAACACTGTTCTTTTGATTTACAGATGTCATGTTTTTTTTAGTGATGGTTATTGCATTGTTTGGGTTTGGTTGGATTACTGATGTCCTGTTTTATTTTGCTCCATTTTGTTTTGGTTCTTTGAGCATTGATCGTAGCTTGGGTTTTGTGTTTTCAGGTGAACGTTCCGAAGACAAAGAAGACCTACTGCAAGAGCAAGGAGTGCAAAAAGCACACCTTGCACAAAGTCACACAATACAAGAAAGGAAAGGACAGCCTTGCTGCTCAGGGGAAGCGTCGTTATGATCGTAAGCAATCGGGTTATGGAGGTCAGACCAAGCCAGTGTTTCACAAGAACGTAAAACACATAAATTTATCGGTGCATTCTTTGCTTTCTGGAATTAAAAAGTAAAAGTTACAAACAAAAATCAAGAATTTCTGTACTGAAGTTGATTGATTGGGTCTGTTTCAACAATCTCATATTTTACTTTCTTAATTCTACCAGGCAAAAACCACCAAGAAGATTGTGCTGAGGCTCCAATGCCAGGGTTGCAAGCATGTGTCGCAGCACCCAATCAAGGTTAGTGTTGTGCTGAGGCTCCTTTTTGTTTCGATTTGCATCCAACCTGGTTTTTGCTAGTGCCTGACTGTTGCCACTGGTTTTGGCAGAGGTGCAAGCACTTTGAGATTGGAGGAGACAAGAAGGGCAAGGGAACCTCTCTTTTCTAGACACACCATTTTGGTTTTATCTTTTGTTTTTGCCTCGTCAATTTTATGTTGAACACCAAAGTTATCGGTGAGACTCAGTTTTTGCTTTCAATCGAGATTAGCTTTCTGACTGCATGCATCTCTTAGTGGTCTTGTCTGAAATTGATCTGTTGACACATACCCCTGCTTATGCTAAAAGAAACAAAATTGGCTTCAAGTTATGGAAGTGCTGCTTCAAATCATGGGCCACCCAAGTCGTTTTTGTGGCATTTAACTCTACATTGATTTCTTGCTCTCATGGGTTGTCCAACTGCATTATTGATATAGTTGTGGTCCATTACTCCATTATTTAGATATTGTTCGTAACAATTTTTTTTTCTTCTTTTTTTCTTATAGAAATGACATTCTGATTGTAGGCTTTTTGGGTTGATCATCGTGTTGAATAGTAAAATTGAAACGTTGACTATGCACATCCAACATGCTAAGCATTTTAGATGTTGGCAGATGGATCAAGTTGTGGACCATTCTACAACAGAAAGGAGACAGGAATACTCATTAAGTTGAAAATTACACTTGGTATTCTTTAGCTAGTCAAGGAAATACATTAGTGAGCTCATCTTTCTTCAAAATCAAGTAACCTTAATCCTATAGACTAGTTCCAAAGTTGTACATGGTTGATAATCGATGCAATATGGAATTGGTTGTGGATAGAGAGAGATTAATCATGCGAGCAGGCAAGCATATGACTGGTGCCTTATAATTTCGAAAACGTACGACTACTCAACAATATACCATGGGAGTTGTTAAATCCCTAAACTGGGAGTTTTTCCATCTCTAGTAAAGCTTTGTTCAACCCCTTGCACGAAAGTGACACATAATACGTACTTGATATAACCTTCAATTTAATTTCTATCGACAGGTGGGATGAAGTACTGGTTGAACTCCAATTAATAGTCGGAAAATCCAGACATCAAGTTCAACCATAATCTTCGTTGCTCAATATAATTCAGCTACGTATTTGGTTCTGTTTAACAAAACACAAACGATAAGATTTGACAGGCATATAGTTCTCTTAAATACTAGAGTTTGAACTAATCCAAGAATGCAATATGGGTCTAGTTTCGGATATTTGAAATTCAATAATAAATAGTTGTAGCTTTTCGCGAAAACAGTCTCTTAAGTATTATTAACATTTGTAGTCTGTTTCTTTTTTGAGATTGAACATATTATTGACATTCAAACCCATGACTCCATGAGAGAACCAAATGCTGAGAAATATCTTTTCCGAGTCCATGTACTGGCAAATCTCCATTATTTTCTAGCAATTAATATTAAAAAAAAGAAAAAGAAAGATACGTACAGGTAAATCTCCATTGTTTTCTAGCAGTTAATAATTGCCAATATTAAAAAAAGAAAAATTAAAGCCACCATCAATTGAATTTATGTCCCCATCCCATGGTTCCTTATCTAAAGTTTACCAAAAGTTCAATCCAGAAACAAAGAATTGTTGTTGTTGTTTCTATGAGAGGAAAGAGCAACAGTGAGGGAGGAGATGGTGCCCCATACCTGGGTTGAGTTTTATCATTTCTAAATTTGTGAGAGAATCAGAAGTTCCTACTTTGTAAAAGTTGAAGGATTACCAAATTCAAACAACGGCGAAAGAATATAAATGATGAAAGGAGTAAAAACACAGAAGATCTCTCTTGCACTTCATTACAAAGGTGCAGGCTTTCTAACAAAAGAAAAAACTGTACAGTAAGAGCATCTCCAACAATTGAGTCAAAAGCCAAAGCCATATGCAAAATTTGACTCCCCTAGTGTCATCACTATTCATTCAATTTTTGCATCTCCAACCATCTTTAGTCAAAAGCCAAAGTCATTTAATAAATTAATCATTTTAGAGAATTAATTAACTACAATATGAATTTATATATCATACATAATTATGTTATATAATATATCGTCATTAGTTGAATTTTAAAACACATCTTTCTGATTTTTTAGAAAATTTTATTTTATTTTTTCAATTTTTTGTTTTGTTTAAAACACATTTACTTTATTATTAACCGTTTATTTTAATCCATATAATTTTTTGAACTGTCAGATTAGATATTCCCACAAAATATATTTACTTTTTTTATTTTTAGAATCAATTAATCTCAACCTTTCATTTTAAATAGAATTAATCAATCTTCAATCTCCACCGTTGATTTCATGACCGTTGGAGCTTGCAACTGCTTCTGTAGCAGGCGGGGCCCGCTGTCAACAACTTTTCTCTGTGCGTGTAAGGCGCGTTTCTTCAACTTTGATCGTTATTTTGTCTTTTTGCGAGAGTGAGGAAGTCAGACTCCCTCAAGTGCGTTACTTGTGGCATCTAATTAATCTCATGTGCGTTACTTGTGGCATCTAATTAATCTCATGTGCGGCTAGGGCCCACATCTCTTCCTTCAGAAGCCAATATGGCTTTCGTCCTTCACTCCTTAGCCAAAATGGCTAAGCTTTTGACTAGGAAGTCAAAACGACTACATTAACTGATTGGTTGGAGATCTTCCCTAAGAAAGCCAAAGCCAAAATGGCTTTTGACTCAACACGTTGCAGATGCCCTAACGAACCCGTAGCTTGTGACTCTTGTGATTTTGGAACAGAGTCGAATTGGCCTCTTATGGTTATCGGTACACTACCACAAATATGGGAAAGCAACAAATGCAGCAACATTTCAAGAGTGCGTGCCCTGTAGGGCCGTTGCTTGCACAAAAGAGCCAAAAAGGCGCACAAACTTTCTTTCGTGGTGATTTGTAAAATCTGATTTGGTGGGCCCCCACCCTATTTACATAATTGTGTTAGTTATTATTATTATTTTAATAAAAGCCACGTTTGGCAATTTGTCTGTGTCTTCAATAACTATAAAATAAATTTTTTTTTTTTTTCTCAAGACAAATTTTTTTCTAGTTTCTTACATGAAAAGAAAAGAACGGTAAATCAACTTCCTATACTAACTGCAATTGCTCTGCATCAATAAACCAAATTCCTTCTTCTTGTCCCTGCAATAGAGAATATCATCAATTTACAAGCCCAATAAGAGATCCATAGGTGAATCTCAGATTTTGATTAATTTTGAACTTTCCTATTTTAATGGATAACATTAATGATAATTAGCATGTGATTATTTGATTGGTGCAGATATGAATCACATGTTTGAGTGCATAAGCCAGTCAAACAGTTTTGCCAGAAGCTTACCTAAGATAGTTCATTCCCAGAATTCTGAAAGTACCTTGGCTCAATTTGTGACCAAGAATCAAACATGTTCTTTTTTTATAGGGCAAAAAGGAACTTGGGAACCTGCTATTGGAATTATAGATAAAAAGAATAAGTTACAGAGATTACAATAGGATGTGCTTGTACTATCAGTACAACCACTGAGAACTAAACTTATAACCATGTTTGCTCATACTTAACAATCAACAACAGATTAGGGAAGGAGCCAAAGGACTTAAAAAGATGCGAGAAAATATTCTACGGATCAATGTTGCTCAACCAAGTATGAAGATAACATCAACATTCATCGTATGTGATCAGATTATGTGACAGTAAAATCTCAATTTAGAAAGGGCCAAACACTGAGACTCCCCTCATACTAGAGATCGATTAGAACACTAAGCATACGAGTACTGATAATCATGATGAAAAAAGTATGGATCCCACATGTGTTTGCCAATTCAATTGCATATAATGGATTAGAACAGATCTAAAGATAAAGATAGTTCGATTCTCACATAAACTTGCATTGGCAGGTGCTTTCCATTTGAAGGGAAGTTTCACTACTAGCAAAACGGACAACTTATACAGATTTATTTTACACAGATTTTCAATACCCACAGATATATGTTTGAAAGACAATTTCATACTGATATCCGTGTAAACTAAGTAGAATTGGGTCTGCATGAGTTTGTGCAGTACCAATAACAACAAAAATCCGTGTGAAATAGCAATACACACAGATATCAGTGTGCAAGGAGAAAGTATATTCACACGGTTGTCAGTGTGAAAATAAGTTCACACAGATTTCAGTGTGAATAAAATATTTCATTATTCAGAAATCAATTTTTTTTTTGTTATACGTATTATATAACGATGATCTTCCATAGCTAATACATTTTAATAAAAATATCCGTGTGAAATGAGCATCACACATATATCGGTGTACAATGGAACATACAGACATCCGTGTGAGAAGATAATTTCATACGGAAATATGTGAAAAAGTTCGACTGACAATTGACATAACATTATTAATTTACCAAGATAAATACACACGGATATCAGTAAGAACTATAAATGCATTTCACACAGATTTCAGTAGCTATACTGCTTAAAATCAGAAGCTGTCACACAGATAATTGACATAATCAGCAGCTATACTGCTTAAGAATCCCCCGCTCAGTCGTTTTAGCTAAATTCTAATTTCCCACCAAACCTTTTACTTGGAACACATTCTTTTTCGAAAAGTTGCCAAACCCAGATCTCTCAGTCTCCTTCATCTCTCATCCCGTTTCCTCTTCTTCTCTTCATTCTCGCTCGATGCCATCCCATCGATGTAAAGGCTGAAGCCAATAATCCGGTCATTACGTGAGTAAATTTGAGGTGAGTAAATATGTCTCTCCCAAATTCAATTGAGGATTGTTTCTGATTTTATTTTTATTTTTTTAAAATTCCTTTCAGATCTGAGGATGAACCACTAGAGCAAAGAAGAAGAGAGCCAGACCTACACAAACCCCTTCTTTTCGTCCTCTCTCAGGTACTCCGGCCTCTCTCTCTCTCTCTCTCTCTCGGTGTTTGTATTTACCTGATCTACTTTTTCAATCAAAAGCTTCAACTTGGTGGTTTTGAGGGATTTCGGGGTTTTATCTTATCGCCGATTCCCTATCTCTGTGTTTCAGTTTTTGGTTTAATTTTGTGGTATTTGTTTGGGTTTTAGGGGTAGAAGTAGTTTTTGCATTAGAGAAAGTTGCGGTGGAGATGTGACTACTGTAAGATCAAGCGTTTCTTTTCCGAGCACGCCCTTCTCTCCTCGTCCACTAGATCACTTACTCGGTTTGGTTCTTGATTCCATTTTCTTATTTGATCAACTTTAAAGGAAGGGTCTTTGATTCTGTCACTGATTTTTGTGTTTTGGGTTAGTGGATATTTGATTGAATTGAGCTTGGGATGTTGAGAATTTTGGGTTTTGGGGTGTTGGGTATTGGCGGGTGTGTGTTAGAGTGGCTTGAGTTTTGTAATTAGTGAAATGTGTGTTCAATTCATGATATAGTAATGGGTTTTGGTGATTTTGCGATGTGATTTCTATTCTTGCTTGATGGTGTAGAAGTTCCAGTGTGCAGAATTTGATTGTGGGAGTGATACATTTGTATGAAGGTATGTAGTTGTCGACTTTTCACTTCTGAAATTGAGTTCTTGTTACTTTGTTACCATGATAATTGTTCATACTGCATTTAGTTTTTATTTGAGGAATAGTGGTTTATCCTTTTCCAACCAGAGGAGGGTTATTTTGATTATCGTTGTCTCTACTACCATATAAGGAGTGTTGCGTTTGCACGTTAGCATCATTTATTAAAACTTCAAATCCTGGAATCAACAATGGCATCATATATCCTTCCTGATTAGTCTAAACATACGCTATTTTTCTGTGTTTCTCGCACACCCAAGTAATGCTTATTCAAGCTAGGTCTAGTTGGGTTGGATTACAGCTTGCTTCCATAGTACTTTTAGGTTGTGTTTGTTACACGGGATTGGACATCTTTATCTAGTCTAATCCCAGTTATCCCATGTTTGGCAGTAAGGAGGACTCTTTTTAATGAGACTCCACAGTCCCAAATGCACCCCCAACACCTTCTACCACAAACCCACCAAAAACCATGGGATTGTGGAAGACTGGAAGCCACTCTCACTCGATCTTCTCTTCCCTTCTGTTCGTCGTTCTCTCATTCTCTCATCATTGTCAACCTGCAATTCAACCCCGCCCCATCTATTACACTGATGAAACAATCTAAAACACAAGAAACAAAATCACAAACGACTCCAAGACCTCCGCATCGGAAATAGCATATCGTAGAATGATTGGGTCTGAGTTCGCACGCAAGTTTCTGCAAATTGAAAGCTGAGAAGAAACCAAACTGAATGATTGGGAATCTGATGATTGTAAAGGTAATGAATCAATGAAAGATCGTATTTTGAGAATTGGGTATTGGATGTTTTGTTGTTTGCTTAGATGGGTATTGTCGTATTGATTGAAATTGCATAATTTTGGATTTGGGTGAAGGATTTCAATTCTGGAAGTTGAATTTGTCTGGGAAGAACTGCAGGCACCTTGGCTTGACTGGAAACCCAGATCCCTTGACGAAGAACGCGGGCACCTTGGCTTGACTGGAAGAGAAATTGGGTATGGCTTTGATCTGAGAAGTTTGAGAGAAATTGTTGATGGTGTTGCAGGTCTGTGGTGTTGATGGAGTCTGGGTCTTTGTGTTAGTGTTATTAGTCCCTCCAGCACCAAACATGAGTCAGGACACAGTAAAGCATAAGCCCAGCTTGAGGAGTCCAGGACAATTATAGAAATTAAGGTAGGGTATGACAATCCCAGGAAACAAACATCACCTTATTCTCTATGTTTGTGTGTGCTGGCATTTTACTGACAATGAAATGGATCAGGCCTGCATCTTTGTCCATGCTCACTGGAGTCCGGTATCAATTTTCATAACTCAAGGTTAGTGTTTGAAATGTATATTAGTAGATATACATTAGCGTCTTAGGATCCTACTGCTTGAACATCCGTATACATATATTGTAGAGGTATTCAAGTTATAGTTCCTAGGTTCCACCATTTGCATATTCATGGTTATAAGAGAAAGAAACAAAGGGTATGGTGGCTCTCCTAGAGTTCAGAGTAGATGTCAAAAATATTATATATATATATATATATACATATATCTGTTAGGAAAATAACTAACTATATATCGCATGTATGCAGGAGTACTTGCATTTTGTAGTTATTGCTGACACCTTTTGACTCTTCTTGGTAACAAGAGAAAATGTAAACAATTTTTGGTGTGGATATAGCCTTGACATGTAAGATTGTAAGAAAAAGTTAAAACGATTCAGTTGCTCATAAAATTTCTACTGCAGGTGCCGATACCACATAGCCTTGACATGCATGTACATCATAAACCCCATTTTTCATTTTCATTTTCATTATCTTTTGGTTCTTTGAATGAGTTTCCTGAAAGATGCCTCTGTGTACGTAGGAATAACAATTGTACATCATGTGCCAAACAGTTGAAAAGCAATCGTAGAGATACAAATTTCAGTACTACCTTATAGATATTGAGCCAATGACTAAAGGTAGTAGACCCGTGATCCCAACCCCAGCCATCAATTATGTATATCGCCCGGAAATGCCTCAAACTATTCCAGAATAGCAACTGAAGTGAGCTGGTAAGTTTCACCTTATGTAGATGTCATTTGCTGACTTTGAGTTAATCCTCAAAGCTCCATCAAACTATGTTCTTGGCCAAGGATTTTGTTGTACAAAGGGGGAAATCTTAGTCATATTCCACCTTGAACAACACTGTATTCTGGAAAACATCCTTGTTTTTTGTATGCCAAGAATTTATTTAAGGTATGAAGTAGATGTCATTTTTGTATGCCAAGAAATGTAAAAAAAAAGATCTTGCTGGCATGGCCAGTTTGTATATATTGGGCACTTTCTCATCGATATATAGCTGGATTAAAACAATGAAGAGAGATTGGGAATGTAAAGTTTACTTTATTATTAGTAATTGTGGATGAGTTTGAATATACTTTTGTTGGGAAAAATAAAATGCAATTGTATATATTTTTGTATTTATTAATTTACAGCATTTTTTTTAATGTTATTCACATTTTCACACAGATTTCAGTATGAGTCAATTTCATAACAGTTTACACAGACATTTGTGGGAGTTAAGAACATACTTCACATAGATATATGTGTGTGTTAAGAAGCTATTTCACACTGATATCTGTGTGTGTTAGGTATTTCACACACATTAAGGTATTAAAATATTATTTTCATCTCACACAGATTACATAAAATTCAAGTATGCATATTGGAAGACAAGTGGGACCCGCTTGAAATTTCACACGAACTCCCAAAACCGTGTGAATAGAGCATTAGCGCCCCCTCCGAAGGCAACCGAAAAACATTCCGTGCTTGTACCGTAGGAACAGCCTTTTACATACTGACATCCATGTGAAAAAGTAGTATTTCACACAGATTTTTGCCCATTTTGCTAGTAGTGTTTTAAGACAGCCCTTTTCCTTGCAGTTGGTGGACTATAAGAAACTGAAGTTGAAGCTATCACCATTGATGCAATATTAAAAAGTAACTGAAGCTATCAAATTTGAAATGCATAATATAGATTGAGATATCTATGGTGCGACAACCCTTGTAATCATCAGCAATGGAGATACAGAAAGTCGTCTACCTTTAAGAATTGAAGACGGCGGCTCTCACTGAGCTGATATGATTTAGGGAGGTACACAGCTCGATCTCTCATATCCATCGCGATCTCTTTGGATCAGGGAGTGGAGTGACGATTTCAGCTTGGATAATAGGAAAGGAGATTCAGGTGAGACTCTTGCTTTGCGTGAACCCTGCCATGGTTCTATTCTGTCTTAGATTGTTGAAGACAAGTCTAGAGAAGCCAAAGCCAAAGTAAAGTAGCAATATATCGTCAATTTAAGATAAAATATTATAAACAACTTTAGATCTTGATTCCCACCGATGCAAGTATTAGTGGAACAGCAAGAGGGGTAAATACAATAAGCAATTCTTTTTGCCATTAATCTATGTATTAGTGGGACCTTAAGTCACACACAGAATGTGGTGCGACCCCACTACATGGTATTTGTAAACATCCCCACATTCATTTTTTTTTGGAAAAGGGGAATTGTATTAAGGAGCAGAAACAGAAACCAATAGAAAAGCAAAGAAAGGAAGGCAGGACACACCCTGCACAACCAAAATAAAAAGCTAATGGGGGCATGGAAGCCCATCATATAGTAGAATACTAACAAGAGAAGAAGGGGGATGAGCCACCCATGAAGATGGACACTTTCCTCCAACAGCTAAAGCAGCTACATGATCAGCCACTCTGTTTGCTTTCCTGCTGGTCCAAAGTCAGCTGATTTGCCGGTTTAGTGAGAGGTATCGGGCTTTAAAAAACAAGTTAGTGACGGTCCGGTCCTGAGGAAGGATACCGGACTTGAGAGCTTGGATTAGAGAGAGGGAATCAGATACTAAAGTGATTGACCCCGGAGGAAGCTTGGCAATGAGGATAAGCCCTTCACAAATAGCCATGAGCTCTGCTGCCATCGGCGAAAGAGCATGCAACACTCCAGCGAAGCCATCGACTAACTTACCCACATGATCACGAACAACAGCAGCCAAACCCCCACAATTAGAGATAACATTCCAAGACGCATCAGTATTGACTCTGAAGTAAGGAGCCACAGGGGGGGGGACCAAACATCAAGGTTACTTGGCAATGAAACAGAGGGATTAGGAATCTGTTGAACACCTTTGGCCAAAAAAACTTCCAGAAATTCAATGGAAGCGGAATAGGAGGCCATTGCAATTTTTATTGGGTTAGGAGACTCATGATTAAACAAACACCTACACCTATGCTTCCAAATGAGCCAAAGAAAGAAGGATAAGTGGGTAAAGAATTCTTTGGGCACCTGAGAATTTCGAATGAGATCAATCCATGAAGCCAAAGAGCTGAGAGATTGCACAGAAACTTTATAGCCAAAAGGGTGTGCAAACCAAGCAGCCACTACCCAAGGACATGAAAACAACACATGTTCTATTGATTCAGGGAATGAATTACAAAGAGGGCAAAGGGGACTGCGAGCAATATGACGACTAAAAAGAGCTTCTTTAGTTAGAAGGATATTATGAAGAGCTCACCATAAGAATAACTTTATTTTAGGAAGGGTTCAAATGCTAAAAATCCATTTCCAAGTAGAGGTGGGAATAGAGTGAGAGTGAGATGGATGAATAGAAGAGAGTTGACAGTTATGGGAGAAGGAGAAGACGTAACCTGATTTGACCGAAGATTCCATTCTTTGCAAAAGGTCAGATAAGCTTATCATGAAGATGGCTGTCTATGAGCTAGATAGCATTGATTTTGCTTTGCTGTACGGGGGAATCTCTGCTGCAATGGAGCTTAAGTCCCAACTATTATTATTCCAGTTGATCAAGGAAGACACCGGAAGATTAAGATTAGCCTTTGCTGGGTTAAGACGGGCAGGGGGCACCATAGGGATCTAACTATCAGACCAAAGATTGACGGAATTCCCATTACCAATGTTCCAAAGAGCACCATTTTGGAGAAGATCTCTGCCAGCAAGGAGACTAGACCATAGCCAAGAAGGGGAAGAACCTCTTTTAGCTTGAAGAATGGAAGAATTAGGAAAGTAAAGCTGCTTCAAAACTTGAGCACAGAGGGAATTCGGAGAGTGAAGCAATCTCCAGACTTGCTTTGCTAGGAGAGCATAATTCAAATCCTGAAAATTACGGAAGCCCAGACCTCCATTAGTTTTAGGGAGACCCAAAAACTTCCAGGACTTCTAATGAATACCAGAAGATTCTGAATTGCCCCACCAAAAATCGTTGAGGATAGAGTTGATCTCTTTGCAGGTTGAAGCTGGAAATTTAAAACAGGCCATTGTATACGCCGGAATTGCACATGCTACAGCTTTGATTAAGGTCTCTTTACCGGCATGACTTAACATAGCTTGCTTCCAACTGTCCACTTTCTTCTTCACTGCATCCTTAACAAAGGCAAGAGCTTTTCTTTTCGATCTTCCCCAAATAGTTGGCAAACCGAGATATCTGCCAGGGTCATCGACAACTTTCATCTGCAAGACATTCTGATTAACTGGAGAATTGGTAGAGGAGTGTTAGGGTTTAGTAAATGGATGATTTGTCCATGTTGATACGCTGGCCAGAAGCAGTTCAGAAGGTATGAACCAAGTTGGATAAACACAAGCAATTATCCAAAGAAGCTTTAAAGAAGAACAAAGAGTCATCTGCAAACAGTAAATGACAAACTGCTATCTGTTGAGGGCCAAGTCTAACAGGATGAATCAAATTGGAATCAGTGGCTTTAAGCATCATCTTGGACAACACATCATTAACAACCAGGAAAAGAATGGTGAGAGTGGATCATCTTGACGTAGACCTCTAGACGGAGCAAACCACTCTCCTGGCTTTCCGTTAAGCAGAATCGAGTAAGTGACAGAGCACACACAACTCATAATCAGATTGGTCCACAAGGGAGAAAATTCCATTTTCAAAAGAACACTCCGAAGGAAAGACCATTCTACTCGATCGTAGGCTTTATTCATATCTAGTTTTAAGCCAAAAGCCCCATCAGAACCAGAGCAAAGAAGTTTGAGGTAATGGAAGACCTCATGAGCTACCATAATGTTATCCTCAATTTGACGATTAGTTACAAAAGCAGATTGGTTTGAGGAAATGAGGGAAGGAATTAAAGGCTTCAATCTGTTTGCAAAGATCTTAGCTAGGATCTTATATGAGAAGTTACAGAGAGCTCTTGGCCTAAAATGGGAAGCTGTAGAAGGATTTTTGACTTTAGGAATCAAAGCAATATGAGTTTGGTTTAAGGAGTGAAGGATATTATTTGTGGACTGATGGTGGGAAGCTGAATCCAAAACAACAGACTGAACTATTTCCCAATGGGATTGATAGAAGGTACCTGAGAATCTGTCAGGGCCAGGTGCTTTTAAAGCTCCCAAGTCAAAGACTGCTGCTTTCACCTCTTCTAATGAAATAGGCATGGCCAAAGTCTGGTTCATATCATCAATAACCAATGGATCAACAAAGTCAAGGACTTCAGACCATTATTGCGGACCCGTGGAAGAGAACAGGTGCTTGAAATAAGTGAGAAAGTTGGTACTGATATCAAGTTCTTTGTGAATCTAGTACCCTGAATCGTCTTGTAGACGGAGAATCTTATTGAATTGACGACACTAGAGGGTGACTTGCGAAAGAATCTTGAGTTTTGGTCTCCCAATTGAAGCCAATTAACTCTAGATCGCTGCTGCCAATACATTTAATCACGTTTCCAGATATTGGAGATACTTTCAGAGATATCATGAACTTGGTAGTAAATGTCAGGAGCATTTGATTCACAAAGAGCCTCCAAATCACAAATTAAGGATCTAACCTAAGCATGAGAAGTAGGGAATGTCGTTTTACTCCAACTCTGCTGGGATAGCCTAACTTGACCCAAATTTGAAATCCACGTGTGCATATGAGAGGCCATTAAGACATGCTGCCAGGATTCCTTAATGACTGAAGCACAATCAACATGGGAGTTCCAACATTATTCATACCTGGAGAGAGGACGACCCCAGATTTCACTGGGAAGGGTATCCACTAAGATTGGGTGATGATCTGACCCGATTTTTGGAAGGTGAATGTAGATACGTCTACTAGCA
Source organism: Rosa multiflora (assembly GCA_002564525.1). Taxonomy (NCBI): domain Eukaryota; kingdom Viridiplantae; phylum Streptophyta; class Magnoliopsida; order Rosales; family Rosaceae; genus Rosa; species Rosa multiflora. The sequence goes on along the minus strand of BDJD01013868.1, from coordinate 53,066 downwards.
AGGCTAGTTTGCTATCTCACCAAGCATAATTAACACCCTCTTTGGGACACCCACAAGCCATGGTGAGGCCCAACCGCTACTTACATCTTGTAACCCTATGTTCAAGCTACGCTACGGTATCCAGAAGTCGCAAATCCGTCGCCGGGAAGCCACCTTTCCGGCCTTGCCAAGTTGCCTCCACAATATGCTTTTCTAGACTAGAATAGTAACTTTGAGTCCCACATCTAAGAAAATGTAAATGAGGGAGCCTCCTTCCCCTATAAAAGGACTCCTTCCCACTTACTCAACAACACACATTACATCTTTTGTAATCCCCTTGGGCCGCAAGGCTCAACACACTAGTGTAACATTCAAGTGGACGTAGTTTCCCGCTACGGCGGGAGACGAACCACTATACATCTTGTGTCACTCACTCTCTCTCTCTCTCTCTCTCTCCCTAAAGTCTGCTTAGCGGAACTTAAAGAAATTCTTCCCTCCTTCTTTGAGCCATTTCAAATTCATTGGTCAACCGTTTCTCTTTAGTCATTCTTGAGTCTTCATTGGTTCACAGCGAGTTCATGTTTGAATTTGTGTTTCTTGGCGGCAACTTTTGCCAAGGCATGATCAAACACTACTCCAGCGGTACAATTAGAGCAGAAATGTGCAGAAACTTGCACCTTGAGGGCTGGTCAACACCCAACAACAAAGTCAACACTGCACTATTAAAAAAAAAAAAAAAATTTGGTGCAAATCTTCTCTGGACACCCGGAGGCATTTCAGTCGCCAAACGGCAACCAACAGCAACAAAAACCAAGCTTTACCGTTAGCGGCAACCGCTTCCTCTGTTAAGCATAATCAGCGGCGGAAGATCCGCCAGCCTACCGCCTGCAAAAAGCTCCACTAGCCAACCTCTGCTTCACTCCAGCAACCGGCAGCAGCCTCCCTAGCACTACCGCTGACCTAAGCAAAATCCCCGCTAAACTGTACACCGCTGGCTAGGAGCTCCGTTCCGCTACCACTACTGCTAGAAGCTAGTGCACCGCCGAGCTGCACCGCTGGAAGTTCTCCGCCAAACTTCACCGTCGAGCTCCGCTGAACTTCACCGCCGGGATACACCGCTGAAAGCCACCGAGCACCTCCGCTAGCCAATCACCGCTGAGCAGCACCTCCCTGAGCACCATGTCACTAGCTGCCATCAACGGCACCGCTAGCTGCCACCAATGCCAACTGTTGCACCGCCAAGCCCCTTGGCCACCACCGCCAGCCAAGGCTTCACCAAGGCTCCGCTCTGCCGAGCACCACCTCCGCTGGCCAAAGCAACCGCCGGAAAATTTCCTCCGCTAAGCTTCATCAGAGGCAAATTTCTTCCGCTAACCACCTCCGCCGGCAAAAGCTCCGCCAGCCACATCTTTCACCGCTCGACAGCCTCCGCTGACCACGACTCCTTTGAGCTTGAGCCACCGCCGATCATAACCTCTTCTGTCCACGATGGCCACCACCCTCGGTCATCCATCTGCTCGATCATTCTGATGATCTGATCGCAGCTGTGCTTTCAGCTGGTGGCCGAGCAGATAAGCTTTCTCCATCCTTGGCTCCCTGTCGTCTGCGCTCAGTTGGTACTTGGTAGCAAACAGATAAGTCACCCTCCAACCTTTACTCTCGTTATGTAAAGTCAAAGCACGTTTCATGTCTATATCACTGGCTCCCAAGCACTTAAGCATGCCTCCAGGTGACACAGCCGCTAAACTTGTCAGGCTAGTACAAATATCACGTGCATCCCCGCCTTATATATATATATTAATTATAGTTATGAAGGCCACTTGCATATGAAGTAGAGACGCAACACATGCTATCTATTGAACATTTCAGAATCAAGCACATGCTATGTCTTAATTAAGTGGTAGAATTACTACGCTCATATGCAAACACGTACACTCATAGCCATATATGTGCCACATATATCAATACTTTATGCATACCTTTTTATGCATTATTTGCACCACGTATCAATAAACATGATACAACTTGCATGTACACACTTAATTGAAGTCTAGTTTTTGTTGGCTTTCCACTTACATGCCTTGATTTTCCACCAAGTCGTAAAGTTTGTTTTACAAACAACTTGGGCCGCCTATTTGTTCATTTAGTTGCTGCCTTGCGGTGTATGTGACATGCCATGCTAGATATGCCTATTATAATAGGCTACAGCATATATATTATATTCTCATTGCTTTGCAAAAGCACACACATGCCATGCATTTAAAAGTTGGTAGCTCGTGATGTGCATGCGCATGTCCACAACTCTACATATTATAAGCCCATGTCATCTGTTAAGCATGCTAGTGCCCTGACAAGCCCATGAGACCATGACAAACACATATTCAATTACATTCCATTGTATTCACACTCGTGCTTACATTTGGTTTTTGGCAACCACATGGCTATTAAATAAACTTGTTATCTGCACATTTGGTGTTGGATAATTAACGAGCTGACAAGGGCTCATGCTTCTGACCAGATACTTTATAGCCACCAACTTGTGTACACACACACACACACACACACACACACACACACATATATATATATATATATATTTGTATATATAGGCTAATGCGTCCATATATCCAAGTGGGTTTTATCATTGGCACATACAAATAGCACTCAGCTCACCTTTTAGTATTATATCCCAATAAATATATACATGCCTGCATACACGTGCCTTCTCTATATGAGCATATCAATTGGCCATATGTGCTCTTAATCAACTGTATCATAGTAAGACTAGCTTATCAGCATAGATTTCAGCTATTTTGCTTGTTCAAGTGCGACCTTCTTGGTTCATAAACTAGCGGTTAAACAATCACACATGTAACAAATATGTGCTATATACCCATGCTTTTATCTAAGCTCCGTATGCCATGATCACACATTAGATCAATTTTCATCTTTCTGCTTCACTCAAATTCAAACATGGTACAAGCTTGCATCTGTACATGCTCATGAAATTTTGCTCTCTCATGTCAAGTATATCTTATCTTTTACACTCTTTCAAATTGAGCTAATGCCATGCCAATCACATGCTTTTACTACTTCTAAGCATGACTACAATATATCACACTTAATATATCTTTACATGCTTCCATAACTTTTAAGCATGCCTACAACATTTCGTAGATTTGGCAACACTTTCTAGGCCTTACACGCTAGATATGTCATGCCTCACATATCGGTCTCAATGATCTCTAAGCAAGTTTACAATAATACATAATGTTATTAGCAACTTTACTACAAGTACATGCTATACATACGTGCCATGCTTCTATTTAATTGCAAAATTAAATTAATATGAGTCACTCAAACAAAATTTTATTACTTGCTCTATTTGTTTGTCATGTTTCATACAAGTACAAACCTTACGAGTCTGTGGTCACTGCCAGGCGGTAAGGCAATGACTCATAATGACAATGACCGCTACGCGGCATTGTAGTCAAGTTTCTCCTCTAAGAAATAGTAAATGGACTAGTTAACACAGCCCATGGCAGCCATTGATCCGGCAGTTAACCCCGACGCTTGGGTACCAAAGATTGGGCTCGCTACCCAACACCCTCTGCTCCGTGCAGCTCCCCCTCAACAAACAATTTACCGACCATCCGGAGGTTCGTCATGGCTGGGGAGTGGGGGACTCCCTGGCGGGCCTAGCAGGGGCCCACCCGAAAGGGCAAAAGCGTTCGCTCCAACCAATTCTAGATGGACGACGCACTCACACTAATTATGCTTGATATACGGCACAAAGCTACGCTTTGGTATCAACCCGCAAGAACACCCTCCTTGACTGGGGACTTCGGGGACTTGTACATAAAGCCCAGCATAATTAGCAACGGTCACGCTCATGCCTCAGGGCATAACCTTCGAGCTACCCATTAAAGCCTTAGCGGCATCCACGAGCTCTAAAGCTTTCGCCGCAGCGGTACCGCCGAGCTTATCGCTCACGCCTTTGCGGCACCCACGAGCTTCCGCTCACGAGCTTTCCGCTCACGAGCTTTCCGCTCACGAGCTTTCCGCTCACAAGCTTACCGCTCATGCCTTCCCGGCACCCCGGAGCTTACCGCTCAAGCCTTCGTTCCATTAATACGAGCGAAAACCAAACATACACAACCGTGCGCGCGGTCATCGTTCATGAGTTACAAATGCATACCTTCACGACACTCATGCAACTTACATCTCACGAGCGTAACCCCGTCAAACTCGACCTCGTTCGTCTCCTTGCGCGTGTCACACATTTATCATATGCAATCCATATGCTTACACGACCATGTATCACGCACCTCATACGCTTATATATGCCAACGCATATAAGTACAACTCACATTTGTTGCCCAATGCAACTCGCATTCTACATATGCCTATTTTTTGTCTTTGTTGTGCAGGTTAACGAGTCCCTTCTTGCTTAAGGAGTTCGGGGACTTGTAGGGGCTCCATACCGCCCGGTTACTTATGCTTGGTAACATCATGTGTATAACTCCCCAACCAAGAAGCTCCTCTTACTTGGGGACTTCGGGGACTTGTAGATACCTCTAGTAGCAAGGCTAGTTTGCTATCTCACCAAGCATAATTAACACCCTCTTTGGGACACCCACAAGCCATGGTGAGGCCCAACCGCTACTTGCATCTTGTAACCCTATGTTCAAGCTACGCTACGGTATCCGGAAGTCGCAAATCCGTCGCCGGGAAGCCACCTTTCCGGCCTTGCCAAGTTGCCTCCACAATATGCTTTTCTAGACTAGAATAGTAACTTTGAGTCCCACATCTAAGAAAATGTAAATGAGGGAGCCTCCTTCCCCTATAAAAGGACTCCTTCCCACTTACTCAACAACACACATTACATCTTTTGTAATCCCCTTGGGCCGCAAGGCTCAACACACTAGTGTAACATTCAAGTGGACGTAGTTTCCCGCTACGGCGGGAGACGAACCACTATACATCTTGTGTCACTCTCTCTCGCTCTCTCTAAAGCTAACTAGAGATCACACGGATCACTAACGTTAACAGTGAAAGACATGTGTTCTACTTTGGGAGGCACACCATTCAACATTTGCCATTTCCCTATCTAACCGCTCTTTAATGTACACTCTTCCATTTCTGAAGGTGAACCAGGTGTATTCTGGACCTTGGAAATTTAAGTCCCGGAGCTGAGCATTTAAGATGAAAGTTTGGAATAGTTTCAATCTCCATAACTCTGGAGGAGCCCCTCCCCATTTTTCAAATGACCACTAAATCTCATTGAAGTCTCCCACACATAGCCAAGGAGAGTGTTGAGGAGTAAACCGGTTATACATCAAGCGCTAAAAGGCTCTTTTTTCATTATCATGGGGGCTGCCATACATGAAAGTTATTTTACACAGAAAACCGTCCGCAATGAAACAAACCAATGTATCTACAAAGTTGACTGAAGAGTCAATAACAGAGACAGAAACCGCATCATCCCAAAAGAGAGCTAACCCACCACCAGTGTTAATCGGATCAACTGCAAGATGAATCTGGAATTTCAATTTCTTCCTCCAGACTAGGATTTGATCTTCGGTTTGTCGTGTCTCCATCAAAAACAGGATATGTGGAGATTGTCGTCTACACAACCTCGGGAGAGCTTGTTTTGTCAGGGGGGAACCAAGTCCCTGACAATTCCATGAAAGAAGTTTCATGGTTGGTCAGTGGCTGCCCCAGGCCAGCCACCAGAGCCATTTTCCATACTCGGATCAAGAATTTCCTCGATTCGACTAGCGGGAGGGTTTGGATTAATGGGAAGGTTGTGTCGAATAACCTGAAAATGCTCTGCAACTTGAATCTGGACTTCAAAGAGGGAATCCCCTTGAATGATTGTACACAACATAGTTTCAAACTCAGGTTGAAGTCCATCATGAATGATTGTACACTACATATTCATTTTACACTACGGCGAATCTTGTGTGGCTATTGCTTACCATTGTAGTACTGTCAGTACACACAAGTGAATGTTTTCAAAAAACTACACACACGTGAATAAATGATAAATACATAGTTTAGACTTTAAAGAGCTAAAATGATCAGAGCATGCTTAGATTGATAACTAAACAAAATACTTTAATATGTAGATTGATAACTAAACAAAATACAATGTACCTCCCCATTTTAGGCTTCATAGGAATGTATTGTAGATTCATAACTCATTGTAAGTCTATAGCTGTAATGATATTTGTTTCTTCTTGATCCTTTTGAATAAAGGGCTAATATTTGTTTCTTTTATCTGTATTCAAATTTGACATGCATAAATTAATTTGTTTTAGATAACCGGATCTATCAATTTTTATTAATTTAAAATTAAATAAGTAATGCGTAAACTCTAAAACTGAAATGTCGTCTAAAAGTAATTTCAGTTTAAGTAAAAAAAAAGAATCATATATGCCACAAAATATATATCTTCTCATGATCCCATATTCCCATCCCATGTCCCTAGAAAAATCGAACATGTATATCTCATCATTTCATCAAATTTTTAATTAATACCTGAACAAAATGAAAATCCAATATATAACATGGTCGGTGTCTCTGTGCCTTTATTTCAACTAAACTTTAGGAAGTTGTGCACTATATGTGTTTCTAGTGAATTTTTGTGTAGAAATACTAAAGAAGGTTTCAGGTTATTGTAATCAGTGAGCATTAGATGTTCAGTGAGTGGACTATTTCTATGTACCACTGTGGGTACTACTACCATCTTCTTATTATTATGTCTATGGATAGCTGCGGAATGATATGTAACCATCATTCTATCTTGAGATGAATAAAAATATGAGACATATTTTATCTCTTAATTTAAAAAAAAAAAAAATGATCTATACATATCGCTATCTAATTTGTTAGTTGGAGGTCTTGAATTGAACATGTTATATAACTTCTAATTAGGATGTGAAATTAATAGTCAAGCACGATCATCGTCTTCTTCATAATAGTGTCATACATTTATTTTTCTGTGATCTCAGGTGGTTTATGTGATATCTAACATCAAATCTATTTGCTATTTATTGTACTTCCTTTCTTCACGAGGTTAAAGGTCTTACTTATTGTAGGCTGGATTTATAGGAGGTCAAGTGGGACTTACTACTAATCATTACTGAATGGCGAGAAATTCCCAGTGATAGCTCCCAATTCACTATCTTCTAGTTACGGGTATGCTTTTTTCTTTTTGACTTCTTTCTCTTTGCTTCAATGGCTTCTGACACTCATCAAGTGCTTTACTAAGAAACACTTGCACGTGGCCACTCAATAATCCAGTATATTCAACAACCCTAAACCCTAAATCCTCATGGTTCGGCTTCCTTATGATTTAGTAGACTCGGTATCGACCTGCTTCGCCTCCGTCCCCGACCTGGATCTCTCCCTCCTTCTTGAAACCCAGATCGTCCCATTTAAGAGAAGAAGAAGTGAGAGTAACCTGAAGAAGAAGATATGAGAGATGAGGAAGATCCCAAGCAGTATGATGGGTCTGGTTTGGCCTTGGAGGTGTCGGTGTCGGTGTCGGTCTCATGGATATTGCAGCAGAGAGCGAGAGGAGTTCGTTCTTGTCGAGCAGAGGAAAAAAAGAGATGAACAGAAAGAGAGGAAAAAAAAGAGAGAGAGAGAGAGAGAGAGAGAGGGTAAAATAGACATTTTGAAGCAAAAAGATTGCCACGTCATCGACTTAATGGAAATTTTGGACGGAGAGTAACGGAATGGACCTATTGGTCCAAAATTGAGAGTACAAGGAGTAAACATGTGAAATTAGAAGGATAGGGACTGAAAGTGTTTTTTGGGTAAAAGTTCAGGGAGTAAACAGTATTTAACCCTTTTTTCTATGAGATGAAAGAACAACAGTGAGGGAGGAGATGGTGCCCCATACCTGGGTTGAGTTTTACCATTTCTAAATTCGTGAGAGAATCAGAAGTTCCTACTTTGTAAAAGTTGAAGGATTACCAAATTCAAGAGTAAAAACTCAGAAGATCTCTCTTGCACTTCACTACAAAGGTGCAGGCTTTCTAACAAAAGAAAAAATTGTACCGTAACGAACCCGTAGCTTGTGACTCTTGTGATTTTGGAATAGAGTCAAATAGGCCTCTTAGGGCATCTCCCATGGTAAGCCATAATCCTATTTATGGCCTACCCCAAGCTCCCACCATAAGCTATATCCCAAATGCCAAGAAAAAAATTTGGTCTTCTCAAATATGTTAGGCCAAATTTGGGCTGAGAATTGGTAAGCCCAATGTGGGACCCGTTGCCTTTTTTTTTTGTTTCATTAATAACATGAATTTTACATTTAAGAAAAATCATTTTTCCTCTATACATGGGTTATTTATAATGTTACTAAATATTAAAATTACATCATTGTAAATATCTTGTTGAGATCTTCAATATGAGCCCAATATTTGATATGTTTAGAATTTTTAAAATAAATGTGTAACCATTAATTTTTATGATATACTTATTTTCATTTAACTAAATCGACAAGTTTTATTGATAGGCTCGTCAAAATCATACTATCATTATAGCCGTTTATTACCGTTATTTACAACTATCATTATATCATTGATTAGAAAAATAGCCCATTTTTTGTCATTATCAAATTAAAATATAGCCGTTAGATGTGATGATATTTGATTTTGGCCTACAGAATTTGGCCTACGTTGGCAGCACTGTTTTTTGTTGGTAGGCTAAAAAAGCATATTAGAAGGAATATTCTGTTTTTGGTAGGCTAAATCCATTTGGCTTTTAGCCTACCATGGGAGATGCTCTTATGGTTCTCAGTACACTACCACAAATATGGGAAAGCAACAAATGCAGCAAGTCAGCAACGTTTCAAGAGTGTGTGCCCTGTTGGGCCGTTGCTTTCACAAAAGAGCCAAAAAGGCGCACAACTTTCTTTCATGGTGATTTGCAAAATCTGATTTGATGGGCCCCCACCCTATTTACATAATTGTGTTTGTTATTATTATTTTAATAAAAGCCACGTTTGGCAATTTGTCTGTGTCTTCAATAACTATAAAATTGTTGTAGAGAAACTGAAATTGAGAGAAAATCGCTGTGTATTCTCATTGATAATAGGGGCTTCTTTATACAAAGGATTACAATGTACAGAATCTCAATCATACAAGGAAAGTAATCGTACATTGAATAGAAATCTAGATCCTTCTAATTTAATCCTATTACCACTAGGTCAAGTAACATAGAGTTTGGGCCAAACACAAATTAGGGTTTACTTGAACACTCACATTGTGTTGCCCAAACGCGGTGCTTCTCTTGTTGCCTCGTTAAAAACCTTGCCGAGTAACAAAAACTCAGTGGGACAAAAATAACCTCGGTCGAAGGGAAAAAATAGCACAACACACCCTTCATGTTTCAAGGTGAACATGTAGACATCTTCCCCTGATGTCTGCATCTCCCCCTGATGACTACGATCATAGGAGTTCAGATAATTTCCGCAAGCTAATTCTTGCCACATGTTTCTCGAACGTGGATTTGGGCAATGACTTAGTAAACAAGTCTGCCACATTATCCTCAGATCGAACCTAGTTCACTTTGGTATTTGAGGAGAGTCTGTTGTTTCTTATTATGCTTGGTGTTGTCGCTTTTGATGTAGCCTTGCTTCATTTGTTCAAAATGAACAACATTATCCTAAATGCACGTAGGCTCATCTTGTGGTAGACTTCAAACCATAATTGTTCGAACACGCGTGATTATGGATCCAATCCATAAACATTCACGAACCACTTAGTGAAGAGCAATAATCTCTGCATGGTTCGAAGATATAGCGACTATGGTCTGTTCTGTAGATCTCCAAGATATCAAGGTTTTTTCCCATGGTGAACACTTAACCAGTTTGGGAGAGACTTTTGTGTTGGTCAGAGAGGTACCCAGCATCAACCAAACCTTCCAAAACACTTATATCATTTTGGGATGGGGATAGAGAACGCAGGCCAGCGTTGGCGGTGTTTCTGGTGTGTGATGGGTCCGAATCCATCTTCTTTCTGTAGGGATAGAATAAGCCCATATCAATCGTACATCTCAAGTACTGAAAGATATCTTTTACACCAATCAAAATGGCGTCGCGTTGGCCAAGAGCTATACCTTAGCTAACAAGTTCACTGCAAACGAGATGTCCGGTCCTGTGCATTGAGCTAAGTACAATAATGCGCCTATCAAGTATGGATCATCTTTCAGACGAAGAGGATCCTTTTCAGGATCAAGACTACGAACGATCATGGGGGTGCTTGAAGGTTTGACCTTGTCAAAATGCCTAAGCATCTATCGACACGATGCTCAAGTTCCAAACTGAGACATAATCGTGTTCTCCCATAATCCTTCATCTCAAAATCAGATTTCAAGTGTTCAGCGGTTTCTCTTAACTCTGTAAGGGCTTCTAATGAAGATCATGTCCAACATGAACCACGATGGAATCCGAAACTTGTTATGGAAACACGTAGGCATATCCCTTCCCAATCAAGTAGTCATTTTAGCGAGCGTTTCAACCTCTTTGTAAACTCGCTCCGTGGTCTAGGGCCACTTGACTTGGGTAAATGAAGTTCACCATGAACCTTCATGTATATTCCGTATCTAGATCCCTATAGAGATACGTAGTAACCACATTTGTAAGCTGCATGTTCAGTTATTCGAAACTACCAAACTGACAGGGTAGTGGAGTGCAATGACATCCATTACGAGAGAATATGTCTCATCGTAGTCGATTTCAGGGTGTTTTATGAGAAGCCTTGCGCCATAAGGCGAGATTACCATCTCTTTTTCTCACTACGCTTTCGAACGAAGACCCATTAGTCAATAGGTTTTATGTTAGGAGGTGATGGCATCACTAGCTAGAAAACCTTCCTCTTCGTTAGAGAATCCATCTTAACTTAGATCACATCTTTCCATTTAGGCCAAATTTCTCTACGTTGGCATTCATTCATCAACGGAGCGAGGTTCGATATCATCTCACTCAACAAAATCATGTGCAACGAAATGCACAACTACATCATCAATTATGATGGAGTTTCTATCCCACGTCTCATGTATACTAGTGTAATTTTCATAGAGCTCTATATTCTCAAGAATAGGTTCTAACGTTGAGACGTCCCCCAACGATAACCCTAACCCGGAAGATTCTCATGAGATGGATTTTGAGTCTTGATGATCAAAGGATTGGAATGTGCCAAAGTGTCCTTTGAACCTACGGGCCTCCCACACATCCTAGCTGGGGCCAAGGCCTGTAGCGCCAGAGTATCACTCTCTTTGGCATTGGCGTCATGCCTACCTCCGTGTAGGGTGACGCTACGTCATCTCGTAGGGACGTACTTCCTTGCAGGCATGTTTGCAGCATATTTGTGTGATCTCGTCACTTTAACAGGGATCGAGATGAGACATAGTGGGGACATGCCACGACAATTCCTGTCGTTCCTACTGAACATCCTTGTTCTTATCTCTCCCTAACGACGGGAAGACTGTCTCATCAAAATGACAACCCGCAAATCTAGAGGTAAGGAGACCGCCTTGCAAGGGCATTATGTGGCGAACGATTGTTGGAGTCTCAAATCCAACGTAGTTGCCCATTCGTCTATATGGACCCATCATAGAGCGATGTGGCGACGCAATTGGCACATAAATGTCTCACTAAAATTTGCGTAAGTATGATACTTGTACCCAGTCACTAGCTGTAACGCAGAGGTACATTGAGTGGCGGTGGGTCGTAGACGAATTAGCATAGCTACAGGCAATATTGCATCACCCCAAAGGGATATAAGGAGATTGGTGCACATTACCAATGCCTGGACTATCATCGTAGTCGTTTCCGCAAGACCATTTGGGTATGTACATGAGAATATGATGTCCAACATCAGTCCTATTGCAATATCCATCGAAAGTCTTTCGATGTAAACTCTCTAGCATAGTCAAATCCAATTGACTGAATAGGATGATCTGGGGAGTGAGCCCGTTATCATAAGAGGTTACCTGAGGATGATGGGTGGGTGGCGGCGTGGTGGGTTTCCGTTATGCTCAAGCTGCATCGGCGTGTTCCGATCTGGTTTAGGTGTTTTGGAACTAAGTTGGGGACGTGGGTGCTTGGGAGGGGCGGTCTTTCTTACTGGCGTGATGGGGATGATAGAGGGACGGAGAGACGGCCAGTAGGCAGCGTCGGGCTTGCTGCCGGCGGCGGGACGGTAAGCGTGGTTCCTAGGATATGGGGGCGTTGCAGCATCAGTGGCCTGCATTTTCGGCGACCTAAGGCTCGGGCTGGTACTGATGTGGGCTGGGCCCTAATCTGTGGCTGGAATATCCTTGCTTCATGGGTCTATGTTAGGGTTTGGGCCCACTTTTTGGATCCTGCCCAAGCTATTTTATTTTCTGCAGTTTTCTTACTTTTATATTCCTTAGGTTGGATGCGCTTTATGCGACCAATAAAATCCTACATTTATTGTGTAGGCCTAATCGGGCTATGTGCCTGTGTATGCACTCTACGTGCCTTGTCTGCTCTAGGTCGGCGGCGAGTTATTTGTTTCGTCAAATGGGCGCTACCGCCTAGTGGCAGGGTGAGACTAAATGTCGTCGGATTTCGGCAGCAACATAAGGGGAAAGCTGTACTAAAGCTGGTAATTATGCTATGTTGTACTCGGGGTACATATCAAGTTATCTTTCCGTTATGTCACTGCTATGTTAATGCAAATGGAGTAGCTATTTGTGCACTCTTTGCTAGTTGGTGCTTGTTAGAATACAAGTCTCCTATAGAGATTTCTGATATTATTTCAGAAAATACTCTAGATGCTTATTGTAATCAGGGGTTTAGGTTTAATGTCCCCCCCCTTGTATTCGACAGTTTCATTAATCAAGGCTTGAGGGCAGCCGCACCAGCTCTTTATTCAAAAAAAAAAAAAAAGTGTTAATCCTCAATAAATTTTGAAACATGGATTTATATAGACTCTTTAACAATTTAGAGATTTTATTTATTTATTTATTATTATTATTTTTTAAAGAATACACTTTAACAATTTAGAGATAAGGGATGTAACAATAATTCTCGCCCGGGGCCTTGACAGACTCAGGACTGGCCCTGTTTACTAGAGATTAGAACACAAAGCATATAAGCACTGAAAATCATGACGAAAATAGTATGGATCCCACATGTGTTTGCCAATTGCATATAATGGATCAGAATAGATCTAAAGATAGTTCGGATCTTGCATAAACTTGCATCAGCAGGTTCTTTTAAGAGAAGTTTTAAGGCAGCCCTTTTCCTTGCGCTTGATGGACTATAAGAAACTAAAGGTGAAGCTATCACCATTGATGCAATAGTAAAAATTATGTAGATTCATAATTTGAACAAAATGGTGATGTACCTCCCCATTTTAGGCTTTATAGAGGTGTATTGTAGATCCATAACTCATTTTAAGTCTGTAGCTGCAATTATATTTATTTCTTTTAAATAGTAGACATGCATGAGTTATTTTGTTTTAGATAACCGGACCTATCAATTTTCATTAATCTGAAATTAGATACATAATGTGTAAAATCTAAAACTGAAATGTCGTCTAAAAGCAATTCCAATTTAAGTTAAAAAAAGGAATTGTATATGCTACAAAATATCCATCTTCTCATAATCCCATATGCCTGGAAAAATGGAACAGGTACATCTCATTATTTCATCAAATTTTTAATTAATACCTGAACAAAATGAAAATCCAATAGTATAATATATTGGATCTTCACGCAACCAATGTTGTGACTTGTGAGGACTCCATGGTCTGTGCCTCTGTGCCTTTATTTCAACTTTCCCAACTAGTCCGTACTCCCAAGCCTTAGCCCAAGCCCAACTTCATGTCTTGTCCATCCCCATATTGGTGGGCAGGCCTGGATAGTCAAGTAAGATTAGATTTTAGAGTCGAGCTAATTTAAATTTTTTATTGTATAGCTGAAGTTAATTGTCCGTAAGTTAAACTGATGACCTCGTATTACCGGTGGCTTATAGTACCAAATCAAATTGTCACAGGTGACTCGATGCGATTGGATTGAGATTATCACCTCTATCAAAAAAGAAGAAGAAGAAGAAAAAAAAAAACCCACATTTCCGATTATATTAGAAACCAACCTAGCCACTTATGAAGGCTAGTTTGCCGTTGCAAAGAGCTAGTCCACACTTACAATGGTGCACTCCATGCATGATTAATGTAGCCGTTATTCTTGCATGTGTTTTGACAGCAAACAAAAACTGTATTGTTGTATTTTGGCCAGCCATGTTTAGAATTGATGATACGCAAGAATAATATCTAATGCGCTAAACTCCATTTGAATCATACTAATTAAACAGTGAATTAATTTGGCATACAGACCTGCGGCCAGTCTTTAATCTTTGTATTAATGATCGAGTTCTCCCCTTCAAGTAAGGCAACACTCCGCACCAGGTAATTTTTGTGGTTCAATTTGATCCCGCAGGCACAAAACCGTCTCCACAATATTAATGACAACAGTATCTCTTTGCACCACTGCACAGTCCTAGCTTTACCTCTTTACTTACCAACTAAGAAGACGCATTCATGGCCGTGCATGCAAATGACTCCTTGCAATAACTTGTTTGGTTGGAACTGCCCCACAGCATGGCTCGTCGATATTCTTGTAGAAAAATTCTTAGGTGGGGGTTTCCCCATCACGTGACTTTAGGGCCATCCAATCAGGAGAAAGAATTTTTTTTCTCTTTTTTGAAATTGCCCCTGCTCTATAAATGTACAATACTCAAAAGACCCCCTTACTGGACAGTGATTGGTTTGCCGCACCACGTGGCGATGCGGGTACCCTACTCTAGTCTTTTTCATTCTTGTAAGATGAGATCCACATTCCATACTCCTCATTCTCTCTATTACTCTATGTAGCAAACTAGTTATTACTTATTAGTTCAAAACATCCACGTACAATGTTGGCCGGATTATCCCCAAAGTTGAAAATTCAAAATTCGAATCCCAGACCACTCATAGGAAATCAAAATATCACTGACAAGAACCTACCTACCTACTCTGTTCATATTTATAGGATTGTCGCGCGTTAGTCGCATGTTCATTGTGGTAGCCAGATGTAATATATAAGGTGTTGGCAAGTTTAGAGAGATGAATCATTTGCTTAAGTACTTGATTTTCTAGGATTAATCACCAAAATTAAATTCGATATGTGTTCTTGTAGCTATGGTGGTAAGCGCGCATATTTTATACAATGTAGGCTTCAGTGTTTGCAAAATGAAGTTCAAGGCCTTGAGTTGGGAGGTGTTGAGGTAACCGAATCGTTTTCAAAGCTTGTTGAAAACTTGAAATTCAATTATTTTAACACGACCACATTTGTTTATTGCCTAACAGCATTTACAAGAGAGAAAAGAAGGACCAAAAAGATAGAATGATGAAAAGGCATTCGACTAAAATGTTATAACTTATGAGTGTCTCACATGAGAATTGTAACACAAAATTAGGCTAGTGTTGATGATAACCCCCATATTAACAATGGCTCACATTTCAGATTCTAAAAATATTTAACACAATTCCAGCAAGTTATGAGGATATTTGGCACCAAATTAAACCCACATTTGATAACAATGGTCCATCTTTAAGATCCTAGAAATATTTAACACAATTCCAATAAGTTATGAGGATATTTGGCACCAAATTAAACCATCATTTGATAACATATATAGTACATAGTGGTCTTGGTGATCCATGAGTCTAGGATGATCGATCGATCACCTCTTTGCGACGTTATTTTTGAGATAATCAACAAACGCACCGATGTAGTGGTCTTGGTGCAACTTGTGATCTCCAAAAACTGCAGCAGCTTTCCTCGCATTGCTTCTCAGGTGCTCTCCTTCATCTTCCACCATTGCTAGCCTCAGTGTTTTAGCTATTTCATCTCTACTAAGCGACCCGTCTTCGTTGCGCTTCACTTCGGCAGCCAGACCCTTCTCCACCAAAAGCCTTGCATTCAAAGGCTGATCAACAATGATGGGCAACAACACAAGGCAATGCCCAAATTGCAGAGTTTCAATCACAGAACCCCATCCAGAGTGAAACAAAGATCCCCCAACAGATGGGTGCCCCAAAATTTCCATTTGAGGCACCCATCCAAAGCAAACAAGCCCTTTCTCTGATGTTCTGTCAACAAAACCTAAAGGCAGAAAATCATCAACTTCATCATCGTTAGCTGCATTGGGTTTTCTGACTCCCCAAACAAACGGCAATTCTGATAGCTCCAGCCCATGAGCTATCTCATGAACTTGTTCTTTGCTCAGCTTACACTCACTCCCAAATCCCACAAACACCACTGACCTGGGGCTTTGTTTATAGAGCCAATCAAACATAAACCCATCAGGGCTCATTTCCGTATTTTCCCTTTTCCCAGGTTTCTCCGGAGGAAGCACACCAATGGGAATCACTGGCTTTCCAGTAATTTTCTTGTACACTTCCAAGTAGTCTCCTTCAATCTCATTACAGGTACGAATTGCCAAAGCTTGACTTGCTGATATAACCTTGGCAAGCCTTGAAGCACCACTAATCCCAGTACTATTTTTACCCCAAAACCCTTGGGGCACATAAATTGCTTCATACTCCTTGAATGCCACCAAAGAAGGAAAAGTGATCCATTCTGGTGGAGATGTCAAGCTTTGGGGTGACGGAAGAGCGTAGTTTCTGTTCACACCGGAGAGATTTTCCAAGGGCCCAAAGAATACACTGCTAGCTGCAGAGAAAGCAGAGAAGTAGACTAGTGGAACACCATACTCTTTGGCAATGTCCACTACCCAATAAGCAGCGAAATCGGGTACTATACAGTCAGGCATTTGATCTGCAATGAATTGCTTGATGGGTTTCTGGAGAAGATCATACGCGATCTGTAAGTTGTTGATTTTTTCGAAGGGCACATCGACAGTGGCCTCGGCTCCTTCAGGCAAGAAGTCAGGTTCTAAAGGAGGAAATGGAATGGGGACTAGGTGTATGAAAGGTTGCAAATCAGGTGAGATTTTGGGGAGCCTTTGAATGTTTCTTGGGGTGGCTATGTAGGAGACATGAACTTTGGCTTTGGCCAAGGCTATGGAGAGTTGAAAGAAGGGCATCATATGGCCAAAGGCAGACCACGGGATCATTACAACATGAAGCTCTTTTGCCATTATTGTTATGTTTTGCTGAAATGAGCTTGCTCATACAATAAGACAATCTGTGTAGAGCGGGGTTTGTGGCTGAGCCTTATATGATAGAAGGCAACTGTTTTTGCTGTGCGTTATAGCATTATTTATTGAGTCTGTTCTTCAAGAGGTAGATGTGATCTTCTAGGTATGAACTTCAATTAATGGATTGAGTCCAAGCTAATAAATTGAATGTGGCCGGTGCTTAATGAATGTACGTACAATTTTTTATAGAGTGAAATTTGGGAAGCGATGCAGTGCACCGATGTATATTTGTACTAAGAGGAGTAAATGGACGGCTCAATAACAAACGAGAATAATTTTATTATTTCTTGATATTAGTAAAAAAACCCTAGGAGAGCTTTCTCTCTCGCCCTAGCAAATCTCAGACCGGTGACGGCCAGTATTTCTTTCCTCCTCATGCAAGCCTTCAAGATTATTGTTTGGAACTGCAAAGGCTTGAACAACACGGAAACCCAAGATGCCCTAGTGAGCATTGTACGTCAACAACACCCTAGCCTTGTCTTTCTATCAGAAACTCTAGCCTCACCGGATCTCCTGACCTCTGTTCGACGTCGGATCGGTTTCGATGGTGTTGTCTGTGCACCGAAAGGAGACGATTGTCGTGGTTTGGCTCTTTTTTGGCGTAATGAGGTCCCTGTTCGACTTCGACACTATTCTGCTAACCATATCGATGCAGAAGTTGGTGCTGTAGGGTCTCCAGGAGTTTTTCGCTTTACTGGTCTTTATGGCGTAGCTACAACTGCGAATCGTGTCATCACCTGGAACCTATTACGTACCCTGGCCGCTCAGGTTCATCTGCCATGGCTTGTTGCTGGCGATTTCAATGAGATCCTCAATCATGCGGATAAATCGGGAGGTCCGCCTCGCTCTATAGCACAAATGGCCCGATTCCGACAAGCGTTGGTGGATTGTGAGTTAATTGACATGGGATTCGTCGGTCCTAGGTTTACCTGGTCTAATAGGTTTACCAAGGAATGGCTGGATCCTGCTTGTCAAAATGTGCAATGGAGAGAACTTTACCCTTTTTCTAGATGTATTACTCTCCCGCTGAGTAGGTCTGATCATTGCCCTCTCCTCATTGAAGTGTCTCCGGAGTCAGCTGTTCGAACTAGAACACCTAATTGTTTCGCTTTGAGGAGATGTGGTTACAGCATATGGACTGTTTGAACGTGGTTCAGCAAGGGTGGATGCTTCCAACTATAGGGGAACCAATGATGCAGGTTGGAAGGAAAATCAAACAAACAGGTCAACTCTTATTACGTTGGCATTCTGGAGTTTTCCAACAAAGACAAACTGAGATGAAGCTGATTCAGGGTAAATTGGACGTCTTGATGAAACAGAGTTTCGAGCCCGGGCATTTTGATGTACAAAAGTCCCTACAGTTTTGTCTCAATGAATTGCTTTCGGCTAATGAAGCGTATTGGAGGCAGCGATCTAGAGTACAATGGCTCAAGGATGGGGATCGTAATACGGCGTTCTTCCATAGGCGAGCCTCTAATAGAAGGTGTCGCAATCAGGTCAAAGGTTTACTTAATGCTGAAGGACAGTGGACTGTTGATCAAGGAGAAGTTATTGAGTTAATCCTAAAGTATTATGAAGACATTTTCAGGGCTGGTGGTTCTGATCCGGCAGCTACAAAAGCTGTCCTTGAGTGCTTGCATCCCAAGGTTTCTCCTGAAATGAATGACAACCTCACAGCACCCTACTCTGACTTTGAAATAAAGAAGACTCTATTTCAGATGCACCCTTCTAAGTCCCCGGGCCCGGATGGGATGTCCCCATATTTCTTTCAGAAGTTTTGGTCAGTTGTTGAAAAGGATGTTTGTCTGGTAGTTAGGGAGATTCTCACTACAGGCCAGATATCTCAGGAGTCCAACTTCACTCATCTCACATTGATTCCGAAAGTTAAAGAGCCTAAGTCTGTCTCCGACCTGCGACCTATTGCGTTGTGCAATGTTGTATACAAAATTGCTTCCAAGGTTTTAGCAAACAGGTTGAAGGCAATTCTTCCGCAGATCATCTCACCTCTACAGAGTGCTTTCGTACCTGGGAGGTTGATTTCTGGAAACACTCTTGTGGCAACCGAAATAGCTCATTTCATGAAGAAACTTCGTAATCAGGTAGATGGTTTTTTCTCTCTCAAGTTAGATATTTCCAAAGCTTATGATCGGTTGGAATGGCATTATTTGGAGGCAGTCTTGCTCAAGTTGGGTTTCTGTTCAACCTGGGTTTAGATTATTATGACAACAGTGACATTAGTTAGTTACTCGGTTTTAATCAATGGATCTCCTACAGGTTTTATCTTACCTACTAGGGGTATCCGGCAAGGGGACCCCCTCTCTCCATATTTATTCATCCTTTGTGCTGAGGGTCTTTCAGCGTTGATCTCTTCTTCAGTCGAGCATGGAGTTGCTAAGGGCATTAAGATGTCTCCTACTGCTCCTACGATACATCATCTACTGTTTGCGGACGACAGCTTTCTTTTTGGTGAAGCAACAGTTCCAGAGTGTCACACTTTCAAGAACATATTAGAGACATATGCCAGGGCCTCGGGGCAACATATTAATCTCCAGAAGTCAAGTGTGGTTTTTAGTGGCAATGTCAGTTTAAATAAGCGCAATGAGCTTGCGACTATTTTGGGCGTTGAGTGTGTCACAGAGCATGGTTTATACCTCGGGCTTCCTATACATGTAGGGCAAAATAAGTCTGCTATTTTTGCCTATTTGAAGGAGCGGCTCACTAAGAAACTTGTCAGTTGGAGGTCTAAAATTCTCAGTATTGGAGGTAAGGAGTTACTTATTAAGGTGGTAGCTCAAACTCTGCCTAATTACGTTATGAACTGTTATGCTCTACCCAAATCTCTATGTGATGATCTTCAGCAGCTTTGTTGTCAATTTTTTTGGGGAAGTTCTGATGACCGACGTCGAATTCATTGGCGGTCTTGGGAGAGAATGTGTCTCCCAAAAGAACAAGGAGGTATGGGCTTTAAATATTTGCATGCTCACAATCTTGCGATGCTTGCAAAACAAGGCTGGAGACTCCTTACTAATCCAAATTCTCTTGTGGCTCAAGTTTATAAAGCTGTGTATTATCCTTATGGTTCTTTCCTTACGGCTGACATGGGTGAGAGGCCATCGTTTTCTTGGAGAAGCATTATGGAAGCTCGACCGGTGTTGCAAGCTGGTTTATCTTGGCGGATTGGGACTGGTGTTTCTGTTAGTATTTGGGATCATGATTGGATCCCTTCTGTTCCCCATCACTCTGTGGTTAAACCGTTGGATACCATCTTTGAAAAGGTTGCTGACTTGATCAACCCGGACACTTGGACCTGGGATGAGGCTGCTGTCCATACGTGTTTTGAATCACAGGTGGCTCACCGGGTTATTTCTATCCCTCTTAGTTGTCAATATGGACAAGACCGAGTTGCATGGAAGCTTCACAAGAAGGGTTTCTTTTATGTGAAATCAGCTTATACAATAGCACGAGACTTCTCTATTGGCAATGTGTTTGCCTCTCCTTCTAATGGGGATCCTTATGGCCCGGTTTGGAGAGCCTTGTGGAAGGCTAAAGTCCCTAGTAAGGTGGCTATTTTTGGGTGGAGAGCAGTCCATAATCTCCTGCCTACCCGTGCTGCCTTATCTTTGAAGGGTTATAATGGGGACTTACAGTGTGTTGTTTGCTCTAGTGGTGTGGAGACGGTGGAACACCTGTTCTGCCAATGTAGTTTGGCTAGAGAGATAGTGGGAGCTCCTTCCTTTATCATTCCGGTTTCCTCATTATCTTGGAAGGATTGGTTTTTAGAACGGGTTAACTCACTGTCATCAGGTTGCTTTGATAAATTGCTTGT
>BDJD01013868.1:0-31810 GCA_002564525.1 Rosa multiflora | reverse complement strand
CTTGAAGTATGGGTTAGACTTCCTCCACGCTATGAATGTCACGAAGGTGGTCGTGGAAACTGATTGTTTAGTGGCAGTTCAGGCCATTAATTCTTCGACTGAGGATTTGTCTGAGCTAGGTGCTTTGATTCATGACATCAAAGGCCTTGTAGGTGTAGTGGGAGATATTACAGTTGGTTTTACTCCTAGGCAGGCTAACAGAGTTGCTCATCGCCTAGCTAGTTATAGTTTTGATTCAAACATCCATCTTGATTGGTTTGGTCATGCTCCAGAGTTTGTACTGGATGCCCTCATGTACGATCATTATCGTATTTAGTAATATACTCTCTTTTCTTTCAAAAAAAAAATGGACGGCTCAATAACATCAAGTGCTCTTTTTTTGTTATTAAAAAAATGTTGACTGCAGATATTAAGGACTGAGTCACCTAATAGGTGCTGGATTATTTGCACTGGCGTTGCATAAAAGAATTTTGGGTAAAATTTATACTTTGTTTTTACAATCAACACTTTTTTTTTTTCTCTTTTAAAATGAAATTACAAAAAAAATAAAGTTTAAGATACTAAAGAAAAAAGAGTGTATAATGTAAAATAAGGAGTGTGAGTTGCAATCCCTTACAATTTTATTTTATTATTATTATTATTATTTTAAACAAAGGATGAGCAGAACTTGCCCATACCCCCCATTGAAATTTACCAAGGATGTGAACAAAAAAGAGAATATATTCAATGAGGAGGCCGGATACAAGAAACCTAACTCTTTTAGAAAGAAGAATTGGAGTAACAAAACTGATACGCCTGGTGAGATTGTGAGAATGACATTTGATTTGGTCTTACTAGTCAATGAGTAATAATAAATGAACAAACAACCAACTCTACCAGAAAGAAGCAGCTCTACCAAAATTCAATTAAATACAATAGGTGAGGAAACTTGTATCTGACTCAAGGGAGGCGAGGAAAGCACAAGATCCGAACTATTTCCAAAGACAAGTACACTACTCTACTCCCTAATCATCACTTGAGATGATAAGAGAAATACTCATTAGAATATATATTTAGACAATTTAAGATCTTGATAAGTAATTTTGAAGAACACTAGTGAGGATGCGCGCGTGGATGATTCTAGAGCGTTGATCACACTAGTAATGGATCGACCAGTAGGGAACGATTGCTGGCTCTTAGTATTCAACCGCTGGTTTTGTTACGTGATCCCTGCTAGGCTAACGACAATGTTATGGATCACACGATTTTTGATGTTATTGCTGCCAACCGGCCAATCCATCTTCTTTATCAAATAGACAACTTCTTCTAATCATTGCATGTGAAGTGAAAGGGGATGGCGGGATCTATTCCAATATGATGCAAATTTATCTTAGCCTCTTCTCGATGGTTATAAGTTATAGCATTAGAAGACATAACAAGTTTTGGGATTATGTGTCTCCAATTTGCATTATTGTTGCAATCTATATTAGAGTCGTTTTGATGCACATTAGTGTATGACTAATTGGAATCACCAATTAGTCACTAATATGACTACTTTTGAGAAGTAGTAAATAAGTTCAAGATCTGATACGTCTATGGAGAAGGGTTCCCTCACTACTGGAGTTAAACACTTTAACCCAAGGGCCATTCATAGGTACTTTTCAAAATTTCTATTATTTTTATTTTTGAAACGATTTCTCAGTACTTTAATATTTTAATATATTTATACCATTTAACTAAATTTTAACCTAGTTTTTCACGCCCCCTCACTAGCTACTTGACTAAGGCCCAATTTGGTGAGCTGCTTCTGTTTTTGGGTCTAGAGTGTTAGCAGTATTAATATCCCACATTAGATATCAAGCCACGTGTCATCAATCTGTAAATCCTAGCTCTAGTATAAATAGCTGTATTCAGCTTAGCTCCCTCATGTAGTTCGACCTATCAATTTCTAATTTCAGTCTCTATTTTTCTCCCTTTCTTGATTTTCTTTACAAAGCTATCATAGAGGATGGTGTTTGGTAAAATTTTCCAAAAGATGCTTTTGATCCAAATAGCTTCTCCCTAAAGCTGGTTTTGAGAAGCCACAATTCCTAGCTTTTAGAGCTGCTTTGGGGGAAAAACACGGAGCAACAGTAGACAATTAATGAAATATGTTGAACTACCAATTATGGACTCCTTTTCTTATAATGACATTGAGACAACTAAGTGCCTAAACCCAATCTTTCATCTATAAATTCGTTCTCCTCCTTGACTCCTTCCTCTAAATACATGATCTCGATGTCACCCACCAAATTGAGCTTCGATGAACTTGGTGGCCACTGGGTTGACCTGGATTCGGGGATTATTCTTTTTGGGTATCTCAATTCAGTTCCCTTTCTTGTCGAACCCGATTCAACACCCGTTTGAGTGTGACCCGGCTGTTTTGTGGTTGGAGTTGTGGCAGAGGTAGAGGAGCTTTCTGGGTTTGGTATGATTTTTGTTTCTCTGAAGTCATAATTGAAAAATGGCTATGTCCTCCACAGATGGTAAAGGAGTAATGGATAATGGCAAGTATGTGAGGTACAAACCTGAGCAGGTTGTTGAAGCCCTTGATCGAGAGGCTTTATCATGAATGCCCCAAACCTAGTTCAATTCGTCGCCAACAGCTCATTAAGGAGTACCCAATTCTCTCTAACATTGAGCCTAGCCAAATCAAAGTTTGGTTCCAGAACAGAAAGTATTCTTGTTTCATAGCTAATTGCCTTTTCTTCATCTGTAGGCTTTGTACTCTATTTCATTTGTGGCTTAGAGAATCTAAGCAAAAGAAAAATGAATTTTTTGGTTTGGATCTTGAGTCTATGATTCTATGAGCATGATGAAAGTGTACATGTTTAGTGTGAAGATCAATAAATTTGGATTTCAATTTTCTTCTTTTATTAATTTTTATTAATTTCTCGTGAATGTTTGGTTGGGGAGAAAATAGAACTAGAAATGGATTGTTTTCTACCCACGATATATGTGAAGCATGGTATATATAGGTGGTAGAAATTGCCTTTGTATTGTGTTTTGTGAATGATGTTGACAAGTATTCTTGTATTGCATCTTTCAAGCTCATTCTTTTGTAAAAGATGCATAGGCATATGAACCAAACCAGTGTCTTTTTCCTAGTATTTAGAAATAGACGTGTTTCTTGTAGTATCTAGAAAATTGATTACTATAATACTGCTGCAGATGCAAAGAAAACTAACATGGAGGGATCCACTTTGAAGTGTTTGGCAATTTTTGTTCATTACAAGTGTTTGGCTTGTTGATTACTTTGGTGGGATAATCAAATTTATTCCTGTATGTTTATCAAAGCTAACCTAGAGATATCCACTTGAAGGTAAATACACTACAAAAAAGAATTCGTTTGGCTTCACCAGTTAGTTGATCTAAAATTCGCTACGGCTAATGCAGCGTCGCAAAGAGAAAAATTATTTGCCACGGCATGGCGTTGCCGTCGCATAAATATACCCTCAATAGCTACGGCATATTCTTTCCGTCGCTAAATTTCTTTAATTTTAGCTACGAGAATACGTGCCGTCGTGTATTTTCATTTCATACATTTTCTTTTGTTTTTTTTTTTTTGACGCTTGGGTGGATATAGGTGCCAAAATTAAACATGTCGGCAAGCTTTTTAGGTTTTCTGGGTTCATAAACTTTGTTCTTGTTCCCGCTCCCTCCATCTGCTATTTCCCGCTCACTCCATCCAATCCCCACAACGAAGTCGACCATAGCAATCCGCGAAATCGACATCTTCCAGTTCAACTCCACCTCCTTCCTATTTTTATTCCTCTTTTTCCATATTCAATCCATCGCTCAGACCCTAAACTCTAATACCCAGAAATCAATCAGATCTGTCTGTCTCTTGCGTTGTGGCCTACATCTTATCTTGTGCTTTTGAGTGGGTATGCATATTATCTCCCTTGTTAGTTCAATTTTGTTAGTTTTTGGAATCAATTTTGTTTATTTTGAGTTGTGGGATTCAGGAAAAATATGCTATTACAAAATCAACCAGTGGTGATCGCTTTTATGAAATTATAGCTGAATCTGCCGAAAAAACCACAAGCTCTATCAGCCTCCAATCTATCGCCGCGTTTGAGCCTTAGCTAGAGTAGAGATGAAGGTTGTTCCCGCATATTTGCTCGCTGTTTTGGGCGGCAACGCCAGCTCCTCCGCCAAGGACTTACCATTCTCGCCTCCGGTAAATTTCTATCTTTGTTTCTTCAATTTCATTCCAGATCTGTACAACTAATTGTTCTTGCTTTGGCTAGGTCTAATAGTTAATTTCCTAATGTTTCTGATTTCAGTTGAATTAAATGAATGAAAAATTTGAACTGATTCAATTGGAATTGTAACTGCACAGCCATATTAGTTGTCGTTGGATCTGTCACTCGGTGATGGCTGATCTCCCGGCACTTCCTAGTCAGAAACCAACATCAGTTTCTATTCCCGTATTATGCACGACCGGTTGATTTGCTTAAGGTTTGTTAGATCTCGCCTCTGTTGATATACATGTTTAGTATTCGGATCCGGAAATCTTTTGAATTTCTGATTTACCATTTTATATTTAGATAAGGATATGCTATTGCTTTTCTCTGTGGCTTTTATTTGTTGATTTTTGTTTTTCCAATTTCTAGTTAGATTTCTTCTTTAATACTGAGCAGTTGGTTACAGAAGCAACATAAACCAGCTTATTAGACATACTGTTGATACTATCTGTAATGTACCATGAGACTATCTGAAATTGTGTACTTTTTCTCGAATGCTAGTGTTATTACTAATATGTTTGCCTTGTTTACAGTGATCTCATGAGGAATTTTCTTAGTGGTAATATACTGAGTGAATGGGCTTCAACAAAGTTGGAATATATGTAAATTCAATTCTTAACTCCATATTCTTTGTTGTCCAATAATGGCTTATAATGATTGAATTAAGACTTTGAGTAAACTGCAGGTCCTTTAATGTGAACAACTTAACTGGACCAATCTCTGCCTTCTTGGGATACATCAGCACTCTAAAATACTTGCATGCTCTGCTTCTATCTCCATCTAATTCTTCATTGTGTTTGTTAAATCAAGTTTAATTTTTGTTTGATTTAGCCTGCTTTGATGAAAAGGAGAATATGTTTTCAGGAACCTTGAGACTAACATGTTTTCTGGAACTGTTCCTCTTGAGCTTGGGAAATTGCTTAACTTGCAGAATCTGTAAGCTCCTTCTTTTCAACCCCAGTTTGTTTTACTTTTTTTTGTTTTTGTTTTAAGTATTAACTAGTTGAATAAGCAAGTACCAACTGATAAGTTGGCTTTGGTGTCTACAACATTATTAGTACAAACAATCTCACAGGAGTACGTAATGCATGTACATTATTATATGCTTTGTTTAATTTCTCAGAAAACTCCAAAGGACAAGAAAGCAACTTTACTGGTCCATGTGCTTGTAGATAAGGTATTGTACCTTACTACTAGTGATTATTATTTTGTTTTGGCTGAAGAAAGTGTAGTATTTATCTGATGTATTGGAGAAACGTTAATGGCCTACATCGTATAAATCAGAATGCTGAGGTGCAGTTGGTTTATTTTCTTTCAGACAGAGTGATATTATATATTTATTTGAATTACAGGTTATTTCAGGTGTCTTGGACATTCTAAATCTTCAGATTCCTCCATTTGTTCGGATAGATCTTTTTCATATCATTCTAACTCAAGCGTTGAGTATAGGTAATCTAAATTCATGCTTATTTAAATAGTTTGTACTTGGGTTTAGAGACCGAAACATGCATGCTTGTATTGTATCTGAAGTATATGCCTTGTGTACTTTTGTTCTTTTGGTTCTGAAATAGATCATTGTACAAGTTCTATAATTGTTGGGATGCTTCAACCAGGTTTACTTTGTTGGGATGCTATAAAGTCTTGTACATGTGGCCGGGGGAAGGAGAAAACTCATTATCTTTATTCATTACCCTACTACAGAATCATTCCTTCAGTCTCACTGTCTGCTAATTGGCATGGTATATGCGGTAGTCACACCACTTCTGCTCCCATTTCTGATTGGCTACTTCTGTCTGGGCTATGTTGTATATATAAATCAGGTTGATATTCTAACTTTGCTTTTAAAATCAAAGTTTGTTATTTTTATTATTCTCATCATTGTTGGTGTTGTTATTCGTATTGGGATTGAGATTGTAGTAGCAGTAGTACTATTACTTTTACACATACACATCCTTTTATAGATATGTCTCTCCCCATGCCCTATTCTATTTTCATATATTAAAATCGAAAAAGAAAGAAACAGAGACTCTCTCTCTTTCTGTTTATTCAGTCTTTAGAAGTTCATTTTTAACGTCTGATCTACATAACATTCATCAGTTTCACGACGTGATAATATTTGTTTCAGTGCCTCTGATATGGCTTCCACAATGGTCTCTGTCACGCCTCTTCAAGCTTATAAAACAGTCCCTTGTCGCAGCCATGCATTCTCTGTACTGAATTACTGATCTATATAAACATTTTTCTGGGACTTTTATCTGTTCTCTCCTACAGAGTATGATTAAATTCTGGCTACAGTCTCAAAATATTTTAGTTCTGCTTGTCTCATGAAATTATGATTCAGTATTTTCTAAAATTTCTACATATCTTCCATGGTGCTAGTATCTGAAATGATAGACATTTAACCATGAATATATGGCTGAGTAGCATTTTGAGCACTTAGATATTAATGATTATTATGTTGCAGATTGAAGATGTGTATGAAACAGTTTATGACACATGTAGACAGTATTGGCCATACATCCACCACTATTTTCATTGCACTTGTTCTTATGCAAATTACAATGATTGGTCTTTTCGGTCTGAAATCAAAGCCAGCTGCATCCATTTCCACAATTCCACTTCTCTTGCTGACATTGATGTTTAATGAGTATTGCAAGACTCGTTTTCTTCCCAGCAGTGGGAAGAAAACGAGTCTTGCAATACTCTGATATCTAGGTAGCTTACTCTACTGCTGGGAAAAAGATGATGCAGGCTATCACAATTTTTTTTTTTTAAATTTTTACTGCCAATAAGCCTTGCCTTAAGAATAAGGATGACTGATATAAGCTCTTTAAAAGTTTTGCCTTATCTTGGTTTTTTTTTTCATGCAACTGATGTATTATTGTTACTGGTCTCCAGCTTTTTGGTCTAATGCCTCCTGATCAAGGTAGAATATACCCCAGATGAGCTTTCGTCTTCTTTGTCATTTAGGTCAGTTCTCGTAACTATATTTGAACTGCGTTTATCTTGCTCATAGTACAACTGCTATATGTACGATGCCTTTTATATTTCTCAATTGTGCTTATGTAATCTCTTATGTTAGATATCTTACCTGTCAGATTGTCAAACTAGTTAGTTAATTAAGTTCTCAATCTAAAAATTGTCTAGTTATGTATATTCTAAGTTCGAAAACATATCTTTTTTCTTGTCTGGCATTATTCTGCCATGTTAAAAAGAAAAACCTTAGTTATGACTCTTCATCATATCTTGGTGTTTTTGATTTTGATGAAGAGACTTAACCAATTTGGTTTTTCCATACATAAGACTTTGCCTAAATTATTTTTTATTGTTTTTGGTTACAGGTTCTTTGCATTATAATCTCGTTGTGTTCAATCTGTGGCATTTGTCTTCCTCTTACCATAAGCTCTATCTACTGTGTTTTGATTCCAGGTAAGGCCCCTCTTTTTGTTATATTGTTGTCAATGACAATATTTGATTGTAAATGTAGTGGAAAGTTATGCCCTTGATCTTTCTCTGTTGCATTTTGTTTTAATTGGTATGTTAGGGTTCTAATATAAAATTTATGACAAGAATTCTATAATTCTTATTATTATTTTTATTACTCAATGTCTTCTCCAAAGTAATGAGGCTCTCTTAGCGTGCATGTGTTTTATGAATTTGCATATACCTGTCACTACTAAAAAGAATTGCTTTTGCGACGCCTATTTTGCGACGGCAAATTGAGCTTTTGCGACGGAAATGTTGGCGTTGCAATAGGTGGCGTCACAAAATCCATTTGCGACGGTAAATTTCCGTTGCAAAAAGTATTTGCGACGGCAAACTACTGCCGTCGCAAAGGCTAAACTATTTGCGCCGGTTACTTTGCCGTCGCAAAAAGATATGTCATTTTAAAAAAAAAAAAAAATAAAAAAAGGTGTGGATTGCACACCAAAGCTAGTATAACCCACCAAATATCATAAATTGGAAAATATTATGAAACCCATCATCTATAACCAACCAACAATCACAATTCTAAGACCAGCCAAAGATTGTTTAAAAACAAAGATGAGCCATGCCAACACTGCAGCACCTTCATTAGAAGTAAAAAAAATGGCCAAATTATCAACCACAGCTGCTACTAAGCATACTTTCAAATTTTTATTAGAATCCACGCCAAAACACTTCTAGTATTCTTATCGAGTACCTGTAAAGATGAGAATTTTGATCAGTTAGCTAAAATAAACTAGTGGATCATGAACAATCTATTCTCGATCAGCTGATATCATTGAAAGAATCATGAATTATATAATTCTGCACTTTTGAGAGAGCAAAGTACTTGTATATCTGAGATTCTGAAACCACTGATTCTTATCTCCAGTTTGCATTAAACCCCAATCCTATAATTTCAACTTAGAAAGAAAAACTTAAGCTCATCTATATACCAGTAATTTGTTCATCAATTTCCAAAATTTCAATCAAGGCTCATGTAGACATATACGACTTGAGTATTTGTTCATCATCCAAAAAGGACTTATTTGTAAGAATTTTCCTCTATTCATTTTGAATTCATAAGTAATCATATATGGAACAACATAGCTAGATACACTAACAGATAAATGAATCTCCTTAGTATGAAAACATCTATACAGATAATGTCAGTAATTTCCATGTTCTAGGCTTCTAGCAATATCCCAAAGTAATTTTCACAAAACACCTAATCAACTACAAAATACCTTATTTAACACTTGGCAGTGTTTCAGGACTTCTATTTGTGGGTCGACCAAATCAAAAACCATTTGAATACATAATGTACTTAGCAGGTTCCAAATTCTCAGCCTCAACTTCTTCTTAGTCACTGTACTGCAGCAAAAATGGGCTCAAAGAATAAAGTGAATTAGTACCAAATAATACAATCAAGCATGACATAAAATCAAGAAGGGGGGAGCTTAATACGTTGCCTGCAAGAACACACAACAAGGGAGAAACTCATTTTTTCCTTGTTAGGATGCTGCAGACAATTGCTTCACGGCAATTACTCTTCCATCTTTAAGAGTACCCTATGAACAAAGAATCTAGGTATTATAAAAGGTATAACAGTACTTCATCCAATACCAACTTATGACACGTATATGCTGTAATATTTGGTTTTTATTTCAGGCTAAGAGATACCATTTCAGTCATTTATATTTATAGGTGCTTGCGCTGACTAGTCAGCGCTTCCCTTATACGATCACATAGACGAATAGACGCGGATTGATTCACACTCGTACCAAAGTCAAGATCACAAAAGACAGTATTCAAATAAACACTTTACTTTACAGAACACTAAGTCACCTGCTCAGCAAGTTTGTAGCTGTGGGTTCGCATGTACTCCATTCCAATGTACAAAGTTGGTAAATGACACCTGGAACAGAGAATATCAAGATCTTTGAAATGACAATACATCAACAATACGTTAAGTATGGATTACTTGCGAGACCTATGAATAATAAGATACTATGTACGTTTGCAGCCACAGTAAAGACCATATATTGTAAATAAATGTTGTCCAACTTTGGCACAGGTAAAAATTACAGTATGTCAGAGAATTACAGCCAAGGTCAATGCTAAGATTTTTCTTTCCTTCTCTTATGACAATCAAAGTTAAATTGTGTTCAATTCTGAATGACAAAAGCAAAGTGTACTTAAGGCTATCATGACTGATGCTAGCCTCTGAGAGAGAGAGAGCCAAACATGAAACAACATTATATGTTTATAGTAGAACTAACAAAAAAAGAAAAAGAAATCAGATATATCTTCTTTGCTCTACCATATAACCTCAGAGCAACCAAAGGGACATATCAAGCAAAGTCAATTAATCATACAACAATTTTCACTCAAATAGCTGTCTTCCCATATAATTTGACGAATGACTCCAATAATTTCCTTACATATTTTCTCAAAGGAGTCATAATTTCCTTACATAATTTTCTTACAAAAATTTTCACATATTTCCTTACATAATTTCCTTAATACTGCAAAGAGAGCTGATTAGTCATCCAGATTAATTATATATTCTACTGAAACTTCAATTTCAACCTAAAATCTGGATCTTGCAAAGCGATTCTAGAAGAAGATATGGTGGGAAAGTGTAGAGAAAGCATTCAACAATTAGCCGACAATGGAAATGTTGAAAAATACATATAAACAATAAAAGCATTGATGACATATTTTAAATGAAATGAATATAGAAATTTCACCAACCAACAGAAAATTTCTCAATTTAACAAAAAGGCAATTAACAACCATAAAGAAAGCACCGAGAGTTACAATAACTTACCCTGGAAACAAACGAGCAGCAGTGCGATAAATTGACATAGCTTGATCTCCCTCATCTTGAGCAGAATAAGCATTCCCATATCCTATCCATGCAGGTGGAAAGTTTCCATCGACATTGGTAGCCTTACTATAGTGTATAATAGATACAAGAGAAATCAGAAATCAGAAATATATTTCAAACCCAAATAAATCAAAACTTCACAAACAGTAAAAGTATAAAATTTCAAGTGCTCAAAACTATCTTCAACCATGCAGGGGCAACCCAGAATATAGGACTAATAATCATGATGACATTACCTGAAATAACGGCGTGACTGATCATACTTTTTTATACAATAGTAGTAACAGCCAACAGAAAACCATGACAAAGCCTACACAAATTACAAACCTGATTAGTAATAAACTAAATGAATAACAAGAACAGCACAACATAGCCATAACATTGCCACAAACAAACTTAGTACTTCTTCCATAATAAATGAAAACAACAGAAATATAAAAATGGGGAAGAAGTACTAACCCGGTAATATCAAGCTCTTGGCTTTAGATTTCCAAAATTAACTCCAAATCCGTCACTGCTGACTTGAAGATGAGCAGCCTTTTCAAATAATTGATGGTGTTCTCTGCAGTAGAAACTAAAATATGAGTGTTTCTTGTGATTAGAGAAGCACAATGAACAAAAAGCTACTGCCCATACAATTAAACTGGACCTATTGATTAAAATCCAATAATGTAAAAATTTATCTATGAGATTGTTGAGGCAAACATAACAAAGAAGGAGTCACAGTACAATGATATAACCTACCGAATAGGAAACTTGAAAAGGTCCAGGTCTTGAAGTTAGAGATGGGATGCGATTCCCAGTAATGGAAAAAGAAACCGATTTCAAACTAGAAACGCTGCTGCTGCGTGCCTGTCAACATTGAACCACAAGAACTGAATGTCAGGTACAACATAAGACTATTGAATCAAATGAAATGTAACTAATTGAATCAAATGATAAAAGTCGCATTACAACGAAATGTGGCAGTTGTTTTGTTGGTTTATGAAAAGATTACACATGAGACATCCAAAACTAAACAACTAAATGAATAGTTTTATGTTATACATGAAATGGAAGTATTCCAGAGAAAGCCCTGTCCTGCGTTCCATTTACTTGTGTCTAATAGTGAATACTCCATTTGACACAAAAAAAAAAAAAAAAATTGAAGAAAAAAAGCAAACTGATACAAATTACAGAAACCTATGAAGAGGTATACACCTCAGAAGCTAAGTCACTTCAAACTTATTGAAAGCCTCAAATGAAATAAGATCAGCACAAATCAACCTGTGGAGCAACCCATATGAGTATTCAGGTATAATTCAGTAAACAAAAATGAAGAGTAATCCCTGACACTTTCTTTTCCTTTCTATTTTACTATTTTTCTTTTTGGTCTTCATCTTTTTCTTTTAATTGCGTGTATCAAATGCAAGATCTATATGGATTCAAATT
Source organism: Rosa multiflora (assembly GCA_002564525.1). Classification (NCBI taxonomy): domain Eukaryota; kingdom Viridiplantae; phylum Streptophyta; class Magnoliopsida; order Rosales; family Rosaceae; genus Rosa; species Rosa multiflora. The sequence goes on along the minus strand of BDJD01013868.1, from coordinate 19,753 downwards.
GAAATGTTAAACAATGAAGCATTGATCATATATAGAAACAATAAAACTTCATACTCTAAGCTAACAATCAGCCAAGTATCCCCAACCTAACAAAATCGAGCAATCATCAGAACCAAATCGAGTCATAAACCCCATCCTAACTCTAATAAAATCTACAAATAATAGCGAAATAAACATTGAGTCAATGAACTTTGCTCTATAACTCCTTGGCTAATCATACTTTTGACTCGTATCTGCAAAATAATTTTAAAACTGGGTAAGCAGAGACATGCCATGAAGAATGAAATGTCTTATTAAGCTAGGCTCAAGTCTCTCAAGCCCACAGTTTCTGAGGTATGTCTATGACTTATTATAAGGAATCAAAATCTTTTAGGATCTTGATTATATTGTGGCAGAAAACAAAGAAAAAGAAAAGGGGGAAAAACGTGCAGCACTATATAAAGCCAGGTACAAAAAGTTTTTTTTGAATAATGTATTCTTCTCAAATTGGCTGGAACTCCATAAATATAGCATGATGAAACAAGTTAATATCTAAATGAGAATTGGTTTTCCAAACATGAATTCGAGCATAACAACTCCAAAACCATACACATCATTTTGATTGTATATCACTCTGAGTGCTATTTTCCACGCTAATAATCTTGGAGGTTAAGCATCATGTTTCCTCTGTTTCTATGCAAGAAAGAAAATTGCTACAGAAAGAGTAATCATCAAGGTATCCAATCCTACATGTACATCCAGATCATTCCAATTACGGCGGCAAGTCAGGCAACTAGTCCAACTAAAGTTCTAAACTAAGTAACTAACAAACCAATCCAACATTCCATAACTCAGATTCACTAAACAACCCAGATTCATTAAACTAAGGAATCACAAACAAATAACCCAGATTCGTCAAACAATCCATACCATTTTTGTAAGCAAGTTCCACTGCAAATAACTCTACCGTCATCATTCCTCTCACATCGATGGCACACAGAACAATCCTCAATACACTGCTAAATCAAAACCCACGAAATTGAATTCGACATCAATCTTTAACCCTAAAATTTGCACCAAATTGAATGGATTAAATTGAACAAGATTGAAATCATACTTACATTGAATTGATTGATTGCCCCAAATTCAAGAAGAAGAGTAGAAGACAAAACTATGGATCTAACATCTAAGGTTTGATCTCTTAGAGCAGTATAGTACGTGAGAGACTGAGAGGGAGTGTGAGAGTCTTCGTCGGGGACTCGGGGGTTCTCAAGTTTTGTTGTCTGGGACTTCGGGTGGGCTTGAGTCCTCCCAAGGGTGTACTTGGATCCGCCCTTGTTTGGGAGTCCTCCAATTTCCAGTTTGGGACTTTGGGCGAGAGAGAGAGAGAGAGTGGTGAGGTACCGAGCAAGAGAGAGAGAGAGAGAGAGAGCGGTTGTGTTAGGGATTTTGGGAAAAAGAGGGAAAAAGAGCCCTATTTTGTTAGTAGGAAATTTTGCCCAAAAAAAAAGAGGGAAGATTATTTAGATTAGCGCCAAGAGTAATACGGTGTCGTTTATGTGTTGTCAAGTCTTATTTCCTTCTTTTTTGTTTTTTTTGGTAGAAGACAAATGTATTTTACGACGGCAAGATAAATATCCGTCGCAATTGATTACAAACTTACTACGGCAGATATTTTCCGTCGCAAATAACTAGGCTTAATCGCGACGGAACATTTTCCGTAGCAATAGGGTCTCTATTGCGACGGAAACTGTTGCCGAAGTAAAAAACCGAAGCAATTGCAATTCTTTTTAGTAGTGTGTGCACATTGAATTAATTAGATGTTAATCTAATATACATACTGTATCATTATGTGACAGGTTCAAGATGCAACCAGTGGCCATGAAATTGAAAGGGAGTCCATAGGAGGAGTTCATCTAGATTCAACTAGTGATCAAGAAATTGAGCACGCGCCAGTATTCACCAAGCCCTCTAGTTAATGATAAATAGTATTGTGGTCAAGTCTGCTTTTGAACAATATTAAGTTTGGGAATGTTTCTTTCAGAGTTTCAGTTATCTAGTTTGGTAGATTCTTATAATTATGAAAGACTCTGGTTCGTTTGGTTAATTTCAATTTGTGCTTGGTAATGAAATGTAACTTGGCACTTATCAGTTGTGAGATAGCTATGAATGAAAGGATTATTTTGGTGCTTTATATTGTTTTACTATATCTTTTGATTGTCTGTAAAATGGCAGAAAAAAATTGGTTGTTGCTAAAGCTTCATATGGAAAATATTTGGGGTGGCGACTGCTTCATTATGGAGGGAAAATCAATTGTCCGTTTATTCTAATAAAATTTGGAGGGAAAATTTCATTAAAAAAAAAACATAGTTTATTGGCAGCGACGGCATTTGTCGTAGCAAATAGGTTACTTGCGACGGCATTTTCAGTCGCTACAGGCCGTCGCCAAATGAGCGACCAAATCATTACTACGCTTGTTGCCGTCGCTAAATACTGTTGCGATGGCATTTTGCCGTAGCCATGAGCAGTGGCGACGCCACCAACGACAACGGCGTAATTGCCGTCGCCATTGGTCTTTTGCGACGGCAAACAGACTTTCCGCGACGGCACAAAGCCGTGGCCAAATGAATTTTTTTTTGTAGTGATATGTGTTTATCAAAGTTATTCATGTATGTATATATAGATATTTTTCCTCTTGCACTACTGTCTTTGCTCATAAGAGTGAAAAATGTTTATCAAATTTCTTCTTCAACTGCTGCCTTTGCACTAGTAATTAAGCTAGAATCTATACCAACAAGGTATCTATTGTTGTATGTATTTATATTGACCGCTGCTTGTGTGCATCTTTCTTAGCCAAATTCCAAATCGTTTTCAATGATAGTTACTCATACAACAGTGGCCAAATTTGTGCATATCCTATAATATTGAAAAATCTGCTTACTTGCCCGGTTGTTACTGTCTTGCAGCAAGCAGGTGCATGTGTACATCAAGCGGTATGCGATAGAAAAATGCTCTGAAACTGATGATGCTGTGGAAAAGTGGTGCCACGAAATACTTGCAGCCAAGTGGTAGAGATAATTTTATGCAATTCTTGGTGTTTCCACAAGTGGGACAGTTACTGCCTTGCCATGGCTTGTACCTTTTTCAATATCTGAATGGATGCATCTACTTAGCATCTAGTTGCAAATGTCAAGCGACTTTAGTATATTTTGTGTAATGGTTTCGGGAGAATTAGTCCACATATTGTGGACTTATTTTATGCAATAGTACATAATATGCATATTCAAGGGTTTAAGGTAAATCTTTTATTCAATCCAAGCAAGGGTACAAGGATAGTACATGAGAATTTTTTTTATTTGGTATGGTTACATAATCAAAAAATAAAATTATGCAGTTTAGTAGCATATCTTAACATATATGACCATTTTGGTAATTATACCTGGCCAAAACACTTTTGCCTTGCAACTTACCAAACACTTAGAAATTGCGTTTTGTTCTCACAGCATTTTTGAAAACAGTTTACCAAACACTCAGCTGCTTCTTCTCACAGCAAGTTCGAAAGTGTTTCCTCTCACAGCAAGTTCGGAAGTGCTTCTTCTCACAGCACAGCAATCCCAAACTAAAAATATGGCTTCAAGAGCTTTTCAAATTCTAATATGGCTTTTCAACTTCTAGCTAGTTTGTTACTTAACTGCATTAGGTGAATTATTATGTGTTCCTGGAGTACCACGTGACAATGCCATGTGGTGGTCCCGATCAATAATATCACTTGAATGTGGTGGGGATCATGCATAAGGTTAAAAAATAAAAGAAAAAGTAATTTAAGTGACCAATCAAAAATCATTACGAGTCACATTAGTTAATAATATCACGTGGGACCACCATGTGTACTATGGTCCTGGATCATGTAATAATTTCCCCCATCGTTATTTGTTTATCCAGCTATATTCTATTGAAAGTAATATGGATAACAAAAATTTTGGTTGTTGTCGCTAACCGGCCAACAGTCCATCTTCTTTCCAAACAAAGAAGTTCCTTGACCTCTTTGATCCATGTATAATGAGGATATCATGGTCCATTTCGAAATGATGCCAATTTTATGTTTCCACATGTAATAGTTTTGAGATTCTTGCTCAAGTGTAGCAAAAGGAGAGCATTGTTGCAGATGAATAAGAGATATTTGAAGAGAACATTGACACTTTGGTTGGCACTGATAGTATGGATTCTGTTTTGGTAGAATGTTCATCAAGCTGAGTTCTGTTGGGGTGACTTAGAAAATGAAAAACCCGTTGATCATCATATCTATGCATGCTTAGGTTGAGACAAGTTTATGAGTTGCTAATTTGATAAGGGTGAAATAACTCTGGAAGATGATAATCTTCTTAAGTCTCTCCCAGGGTCTCAAAATAAAAAATTGAAGATCAAACAATGTTCAAAAGACTCTTACCCTACATGCAATCGGGTGCCCATTAATTGTGCATCTTGATATTTAATTCAATTAATTGGATCTGCTTTATTTTGTTTATGTTTTGGTTGTGTTTTGGTTTTGTTGTTTCTTCTAAGAGTCTTGGATTCATGTCCTCCCCTAAGTGTTATCTTTTCTAATATATTACTCTTGTTTGCCAAAAAAAACCAAAAGAAATCAAACATAAGAAGTCCTATGATAAATCATGTGAGTCTCAATTTTGATTTACTTTTGCATTCTCCATTCGATTCCTTTCAATAATTTACACAACTGAATAATTGTAACCACCAACTAGTCACGAATGTTAGTAGTTGTAAACGAAGTAAATATGCTCAGGATTCTTGGCCAAAAAAAAGAATGATGCTCAAGATTGATAGCTCGTTGGACTTTGACTCTGGTTGGAGCTGAGATTCATTTGAGGACAATACAATACAATATTGTTTCAATCCTCAAACAACAGCTACACTGAAGCTAACACAGCAGCTTAGTAGCAACTAGCAAGTGTGTTACTGATAATTAGTTAATTGCTGGATTCAAACAATGTTGACCACGTTTAATTCGCTCAAGTTTTGCTCTTTTAGGTCGACGTAAAATAAGAGAGTTTAATATAGGAGTACAAAGATGAGCCAACATTTATATATTTTGTGATCCCACGATTAGGTATAGAAATGTCTAATGTAAGGTTTAGTTGATAAGCACACGTTCTAAATCCATGCATTTCAATATAACCAAAAAATTCCATATCTTGCAGGTCAGGTTCAACTTTATTGTTTCTTTATAATAGTGGTTACTGGCCGGCCTTTGGAAACCTTCACTGGTATGAAGGACTTTTGACTTGGTTCATGAACTCTTCGCAAGCGTACGAATCGTTGTCAAGTAAGGGAAATATTAAAACCTTGATTATCGTACCTCGGGGATTAGGTGTTGGACCTAACCGAGGTAATTGGCGCTAGAGTGACTCAAAAGCATTCAATGAAAAAGTAAAAATAAAAATAAAGTAAAATAAAATATTCACAAGGCACCAAGCCTCGGCAATGCTCGGCTTAGCTCACACTAAGCCTAATCAAAGCCACTAACTTGTAGCCCAAATGAGTTATGCACAAAGGAAGGTAGAATTTTGTTTGGGAGTTTTTAATTGGTTGAATTGGGAATTAACTAAATTAAATGCAAACTAAAATAAAAGCAAACAACTAATTATCAAGCAAGAAATTAAATTTGGATTTTCAAATTAATGGGAATATGGGAGTGTCGGGTGATTCACACTAACTCTTTTGCAAATATCGATGTCAATTTCATAAATGCATGCATTTCCTATATGTGTTAAGTCCCGTATTTAGTACGGGTCAAGGCTACTAAACCAATTATCCTTTCGGTGTATCGATTATGCCGGTTAGGGCCACAATCAACTCTCTAATTTAGGCATTACGCCGGTTAAGGCCGCAATATCTAAAATTAGAGGCCTAGAGTGCAAGATAATAGAGACCCAAGCAAGCTTAGCTACAATTAAGCTAGCTAATGGTTACCACACTTAAATCCTAGATGCAACAAGACCAATAAGTTGTCAATTTATCAATCTATTCATCACAATTGCCCACAACATAATTTCAAAGGGTGACAAAGCCTAGAAACATGCTTCTAAGGACCAATAAATTCGGATTTAAAGCATACACAATGAAAATTGCATTTATTAAAATTAAAGCATCAATATTTATACAAAATGAGTTAGGGCTTCACAACCCTAACTCCCAAAATTAAACTACTCACAACCCATACAAGAATTCATCAACAAAAGTATATAAAAATTATGAAATAGATAATAAGGAAGAGAGGGGAGAGCTAGCTTGGTCACTTCTAGCTATGAGCTAGTATGAATCAAGCAATTTCTTCATCCAACTACCCAAATTAAGGTGTGGTACTCTTGATGATAATTCCCTAGAGGCCTTGAGTGTCCAATCCCAAAAGATGAAATAAAAAAATGAAAAAGGGAAAAGGTAAGAGTGTGAGCCCATACAAGAATTCATCAACAAAAGTATATAAAAATTATGAAATAGATAATAAGGAAGAGAGGGGAGAGCTAGCTTGGTCACTTCTAGCTATGAGCTAGTATGAATCAAGCAATTTCTTCACCCAACTACCCAAATTAAGGTGTGGTACTCTTGATGATAATTTCCTTGAGGCCTTGAGTGTCCAATCCCAAAAGATGAAATAAAAAAATGAAAAAGGGAAAATGTGAGAGTGTGAAGTGATATGGGTGATGGATGAGAGAATGGGAAAGATGAAAATGGGAGAGATGGAATTGTGGTGGTGTGCGGCTGTTCAAAGGAGGAAGGGGATCTGGGTTTTTTGGGGTGTGTGGCCTGGTAGGAGAGAAAAAGAAAAAATGGGATAATAAGAAGAAGTGGCTACCGTGAAAGGTGAAGGAGAGAAAGATAAGGGCCACCTTTTTTTCTAATTTCTTTCTTCTTCTTCTTTTCTTCTTCTACTTTCTTCTCTCTTCTCAATGCGATTCCGCACATACTACCGGAGGTAATTGAATTCCGCTCCCTTGATGGCGTTGACCACGGTTGACCCGCATTGACAATTTCGTCCTTTTGTCGGAAACTCTAATTTGCTCCTATTTCACATAATTTTCTCTCGTTTCCGCAATTCCGCTTATTTTCTACAAAATAAATAAAAATAGATTAATTATATATTAATTGTCATGGAGATTAGCTTAATTCTAGTATTTTAGATATAATTACACGCATATAAATGCGTATAATCAACTTTCTTTGGAAAGAACATAGTTAGGGTCATAGACGGTAGACTTATACTTAATTTGGAAAGCAAATGCCACACATGTTTGGTACACACACACACATCAATTAAAAATTAAGGCTAATATGCCATTTTCTTTGAAACTATGAAGCCGACCTATATATAGGAGCAGATGAACCAGCTGCAAGGTATAGAACACCAGCAAATCTGGTGTTTAATTAGTTGGTCGAGTTTGCTGTCAGCTAGCTATGGCTCAGTTTTAAATGGATGTACTAGGAATTTGGACACGTACATCAAATAGTATGTATTTTCTCTTGGAAAACTATAATTTACTAGAAAATGTGAATTCATATAATGCACAACATACACTAAAGATCATAGCTAATTATGCTTCTATATATTTCTCAGAAAAGCCTTTACTTCAGTGTATGATAATACAAGTTTGTATTAATCAACTAATCCCAGGATTTGGAGAAACAAATGCGAAAAAAGTAATGTTTACCCTGCATGAAACAAAATTATTAACTATGTAAAAAATTGAAAACTAAGAGAAATTTTTCTTAATCAATCTCAAAGCTTGGAAATGGCAGTTGCAGACAATTTGGATCTTTGAGGGAGCTTTAATTCTTCGTCATCATGCAACCTAGAGAAGTAGTGGCCAACCATCTGGTCAGTGACAAGCTCTAATCTAGAAGGCTTCCACTTTGGGTTCTTATCCTTGTCCAACAGTATAGCTCTGCAACCCTCCATGAAATCCTTGCTGATTTCCCCGCGCAAAACATGACAAATAATCCTATATTCGCGAACAATGCACTCACCAACTCCTTGCAGCCGCCTTCCTTCTCGAATCGATCTCAAAGCAATCTTCAAACTTAATGGCGATGCATTTTTCATTGACTGAATTGATGAAGATAACCATTCATGATGATCACTTATGTTGGTTAATGTAGCAAACTCCTTTTCAAGGCTACTTAAAATCTCTTCCACTGTGGATTGAGAAAAGCACTTGTCAATAACATCCATACGATGGTAAGCGCTGTTCACTTTCAGAGCTGGTTGCTCAGAGTATGCATCTAGAATAGCTGAAATAAAAGCATGGTCATCACTTGAGCTTGTATTAGGAAAAGCACCGAGTGTTCTTACTAGGGCTTCTTCTACCGAAGCCAATTTCGATGAGGGAAAAAAGTGAGTTGGTAGACCCAAAGCAAGCATTTCAGGGCCGTCCAATCTGGCACCTGTAAGACCGAGATACTCTCCAAAGAATCCAGGAAGTCTTGATAGGAAATAAGAGGAACCAACATCAGGAAACGCTCCGATAGCTGCTTCCGGTATGGCAAACACCGTCTTCTCCGTTGCCACACGAAAACTACCGTGTATCGAAACACCTGCCCCGGTCCCCATGGTCATTCCATTGAGAAATGAAACCTGGGGTGTAGTCTTTGTTGCCACCAAGTACATTAAGGTGTATGCAGTTGAGAAACTTTTGAAAGCAGCTCTCAAATTGCCATTGTAGAGATGATGACCTACAGACGCAACGTCGTCCCCCGGCGAAAGTGCCTTACCGTTAGCTTTGAGAATGACCAACTTGACATGGGGATCGTGCTCGTAGCGGAGGAACAGTTCAGACAGCTGCGAGAGCATGGAAACTGAGAGGGCGAAAATTGTTGAGTGTCAACGTTGTCACGGATCGATTATTCTTCCGTACCAGTATCTCTGGATCGTTGTAATGATGATCTGAGATGAAGGAAGCCATGTGATTACTGAAAAATGGGAAGCGCTCAGTGAGCAATAAACTGTTGTGACCAGTTTATAAAGACAAAACTGATGCGACGGTGCTTGCTGGTAACTTCGTTGTAATAAAATAACAGTACTGCTTGTGTGTTCATAATTAGTCTAATTATCATATGCATCATGTGTGCCAATTAAAAACAATTTGTACCTCAATTAAGTGTTCTTAATACAACATAGTGCAATGGGGAGGGATTAATAAGTCGCTTGTCGAGCCACAGTAGTTTGACCATGCACAGCTCATGTTATTTATTTTTCCTTTTCGATTTCACTTCATTTATTTATTTTTATATAAGGGGAGCCATCAATTTAGAACTTTTAGGCTAGAAGTACGTCCTAGCATTTTATTAGAATGAAATAGTGTATCCACCATACCAAACATTATTGGTTGATTTTTATTTTAGAATTTTTTTAATATATTCGTGAACAAAAGTGATAATATAATTGAAAAGCAATGTAGTATGTACTATAAATGGAGGCGTCAGATTTGCGTCATTCGTACTTCTTCGATACTATAAACTATAGATATTGTTAAATGTTAATAAAATATTCATCATTCCTGCCTCCTCGAGGAATGCATATGATGAATTGGTCTAGGGTTTCTCAGGTGTAATGGCAGTTTTCAATATACTGCTTCTAATTTACAATATTTTTCTATTCATGCATAATTGCATAAGGTAGTTTGCCAATACCTCTACCACCCATAAAGGTCACTAGTTATCTACTAGGAATAGTTCCCGCGCTTTGCTGCAGGATATGAATTGCGACCATGAAATGTACCAAGTTTAAGCAACTTTGTTTCTAAATTGAAGGCTTCCCTTTAATCCATTGTGCCTACTCCCTCTTGTTCATTATCTTCAATTGTTAGTATAAAACTAAACATTAAAAACAGAATATAAACGACAAAACACTACAATATGATCACTTTTCAATATCTATGGCAGCTGCCAATAAATTGGCTATCTTAGCTAATTACCTTAGTTACAGTAGCTGCTAGAGCATCTTCTAAAAAATAGTTGTTCTAGTTGCTCTAGGTATATATGCATAAAAGGTGTTAAGCAAAAGGAGAAAATCCTATTCATGCTAACGCGCTCCAAAACAATTCATTAGTGCTTGATTTTCGCTTTTGATCTAAACATCTTTGAGAGCAAGGCATCCTCTTCATCATTTGCTGATCCTCTTTAAAAAAAAGAAAGAAAGAAAACCTCTTCATCATTTGATACTTCAAGAATCTGACGCCTTAGAAAGAGTTAACTTGCAGTCAACATACACAATGTTAGAGACTATTAAAATAGAACTGCTGCAAGGACAAATCTACGCAATGTTAGAGAGACTACTAAAATAGACACTACTAGAATAATGTTAATAGACATCATGTCATAGACATCGGTCAGAAATTCACGCGATGTAAAAGAGATTTCTAACATCAGTTCTTGGAAATCCGATTTCTATTTGTATAATTAACATCAGTTATCATTTTTGACCGATGTCTATGTTTTTCTACAAAATTTTGAGAAAGCGCGGAAACGACTAAGTTACAAAATTGATGAGGCGGGGGAACAAAATTTCATTTGCCTCCAACACTTAGTCAGTTTCCCACGTGACAATTCTCTCTCAAACCCTAGACACCACGACACCCGACGAACACCCGTCCTCCTCTTCCTTATCCTCCACCTCCGACCAGCACCTGATTGCTCTCTGCTGCAGCCACCGCCTCCACTCTCCTCCTTCTCCGCCTCCGCCTTCGATATCCTCCTCCTCCTCTTCCTTTGGCACACCTGTTCTCTCATCTCTCTTCTCAAATTCACCAGATCCGCCAAAGACGCAGACCACGGCGGAGCTCCGCCTTGCCCCTCCTCCTTCTCTTTTCTCCTTCCACCCCGACGGTATCACTTTCATCTCTATTCTCTCAATTTTGCTTGAAATTCTCTTCATGTTCAGTGCGTTTTAGATTCCTTCGTTGTTGGTTTTTGATATTGCAATGGGTGTTTGTGTAATTTGGAGGTGATGGATTGATGGGTATTGGGTAGTCGATGATTTGCTGATAATCTGGTAGTTGTTGATGGAGTGATGGGTATTTCGTTTCTGGATTGTGTTTCTGGGTTTTGTGGGTTGTGTTTGAGGTATATGTAATGGGTTTTGAGGTAGCTGTAATGTGTTTGAGAAGCTAAGCGCCTTCTTCTTCTTCACAGAGAACTAGAAAGAGAACGGGAAGCTCTCAAGGTCTCAATCATCTTCTCCAGGTAATAATCAAACCTCTCTTTCAGTTTTTCTATTCAATTGGAATTGATTTTCTTGCAGCAATTGCAACCAGAAACCTTCATTGTTTCAGTCACTGATATTATCTCTGCAACCTCTTTTTACTCAATATGGTTTGGTTTGTAGGTCTCTTTACTCAATGTGAAATTTTAGGATGTGAATTTTATGTGCATTAGTTGAAAACAGAATACATGCAGATCACAAGGTTTCTCTGCAGTAAATATATATATTTGCAGTTGTGTTAATCAAGAATCTCGGCAGCAATTAAGCAACAAGCTAAGGTTCAGTTTAACTATCTTGTCTTTGGTTGCTCAATATCAAGTAAAGGTGACACCCTTGTTTGCGGTTTCTATTAGACCTGGGATTAGATTGACTACATTAGTTTTGGAAGGTGAAGGCTAGGTGACAGCTATTAACTCAGTACTGGAAGGTGAAATTTTGAGGAGAAGCATTCGTTTTGGATGTAGAGTGAGAGTGGATACATTTGAGTAGTGGTTGTAAGGAAGGGAAAGATGTTTGGAACTCTTCTTTGTACATTGGTCTTGTGGAAATAAAAATTGTTATGATATGGTTGTACTCACTACTAGCAAAAACAGCTATACACACTGATTTCAATCAGTGTGTATAAAACCTAATAGCTACTGAAATCTGTATGGGAAGCCCAATGGCTACCCTACACTCACAGGTACTACGTCTGTTCAATTTGGTGCCGTGGTCTTTGGTCTTTCCCCACTGATAGAAAAATCAGTGTAGATTATAATAATGGGACCCACCACTTCCCAACACTATGCAGGTCCATCAAATCATTAATAAAAATATATTTGTACAATGCATCAGTGTGAATTTGCTAAATATTAAATAAATATTTCTGACATTTCATCAGTCCAGTTGTATTAAAGAAAATAATTTTACCAATTTTTTGTTTTAATAAAATCGTTCTTAAATTTTAATACTTCTGATTATTTCTTTTATTCCCAGATCCGATTCATCAACAAACATAGTCCTGGCATATCTTCTGGTTCAGTAGAATCAAATTCAAAATCCAAATTGTTATAAGAGGTTGTTGGAAGATCTTCTAGGTAAAAATCTCCACCGATGCCGTAACCAGTCTTCGGTGTAATGCCCTACTGAACATAGAAAGACATGGATTAAGAACTTCAAACTTTGCAAAGGAGTTTATCAAAAACTGAAACTGTTAAAATTTAAATCCAATAAACCCAACGAATCTTACTTTCAATGGATAGATCGGCTTGATTAGAAATCATCCATGCCATAACGGCATAACCCAATCAGTATAGTTCTGCTTACTAAAACCAATCACCCATGCCTCCACCTCCCATATCTACTCATAATGATTATGCAAAACCTAGATCTCGTAAATATTTTCATAAACCTGCACATCTAAAGCAAACCACAACAAATAACAGGAACCAAGAACATTAAAAACAATTCAAGATCCTATAACAATTTGAGCAGAGTATCGAGATAAGGAGTAAAGACCTCATATCAATCTATCTTTTTCTTAAATTGGGAATTGGATTTGGGTTCCCAGACATTAGAGAGAGGAAGAAAGTCAGCCGATCTACCATGCTCAACAACAAACTAGGCATGATTCCACAGAGACTACTCTGACTGGTTGTTTGATTAGGAGGAGATGAGATTGAGATTTGGATAGTTGAGTATTTGAAATAGGTTGTGGAAAAAGAGAGGAGATGGGAAGAGAGAGAGAGACAGAGTGTAGATAAATGTAGAGCAGATGGGATAGAAGAAAGAGAGAGAATGGCAGATGGGAAGAGAGAGAGAGACGGAGTGTAAATAAATGCAGAGCAAGTGGGATAGAAGAAAGAGACAAGTGCAGAGCAGATGGGATAGAGAGAGATAGAGTGAAAAACTGTTTGATAAATTATATTTTTGTTATTACACACAGATATCTGTGTGTAAAAACTTTGTTACAGATATCTATGAGTATAAAGTTATTTGATAAATTATATTTTTCTGATTATACACGAATATCTATGTGTAAAACTCTGTTACGGATGTCTATAAGTATAAAATTATTTAATAAATTATATTTTTTGTTATTATACACAGATATCTGTGTGTAAAAGCTTTGTTACAGATGTCTGTAAGTATAAAGTTATTTAATAAATTATAATTTTTTTATCACACACAGATATCAGTGTGTAGAATATTTCTCACATATATCTGTATCTATTAAACATTTAGGACACATAGATATCTATGGAAAACACTATGTCACACAGATTTCAGTGACAATATTGTCAACAATTGCTCAAGTAGGGTCCAATTGATTTTTTCACACTGATATCTGTTGCTAAAAACTAAATCCTACAGATTTTTTATCAGTGTGAAAGTCAGTAAGTTTAAAATCTGTGTGCAATGACATTTTTGCTGGTAGTGACTCTGCGTTTCAAGGGTCTTTACCGAGTTTATTCAGCAGATGCAAGTAAAAGGTGCGCAGGTATGGGTTTCTTTGATGCCTCTCTTTATGGTCCTTTTCATGCTGGGGATAATTTGTTGATTGTCCAATGGTACTGCTAGATCTTAGCTTATAATCATTTCTAGGAATTATGTTTGCTCTTGTTGTGAGATTGGAGTTTCCACTGCTCTATCCTTTTTAAAAATGTAAATTGTAACCAACAATAACCCTTTCTTTCATTATATCCAACTTTTCTTTATCCAGCAAATTTTTTAACCAAATAGATGACCTGGGATTTTAGTCAAAGTATTATGTTGTGACTAGTTCACTTTCATTTATGCCAATATGCCTTGGTACGACCTTGCAGGTTGAGGAGTTGTATTCATTGGACATTGATTCTCTGAACAATCTGAGGTATGTCAGTAGCTGTTTAAGCTTTTGCCACCCTATTAGATATATTTATATAATTTGTTTTAAGTTTCCTTTCTCTCTCCTTGGGCCTCTCCCTCTCAGCCCCTCTCTTTGACCATCGAGGCGTCGACGGCCCTCGCTCTCCTCGACAGTAAATCGGTAAGACGAACTGACAGTCGAATAGTTGTCTGGGTTTTACTTTTTGGGTTTTCAATCGATCTATCTCTCATGAACATCTCCATAATTTTCTGTTTTCAGTCGAATTGCCTCGAACTCTTGGTTGCTCTCTTCCTCAAGCAGTAAAGCAGAAATTTTAGGTTACTTTCTGTGTTCGATTTCTAATTCTTCAAGCTTAAAGTTCCTTTCTAAAACTATTGGTGAGTTGCTCTTGTATTGTATGAATGATTAAATTGATCGTGCTGTCAAATTGTATTGGCTTGTATTGTATGGATAGCCTAACATATTTGAAATCCTATACCATACTTGCTCTCTGCATTGCTACATAATCGATGTGCATATGGTGTTAGGTTACTTGATGTTGTGATTTTTAATTTGGTTATGCAATTTTTGAGCCCTACAAGGATAGCAAAGTGGATCTTCTTGGCCCAAAGTTGCTCTTCATGGCTCTTAATTTGGGGGGCTTGGCATTTGGTGTCTGGAAGGTGAATTATTATTCAGCTTTCTTAATTGCTTTATCCCTAATGATATCTATGAAAGAATCTAGTTTGTTAAATATTCATTATTCCTGGCAGCCTAATGATATCTATAAAGGAATCTAGTTTGTTAAATATTCATTGTTTCTGGCAGCTTAACACATTGGGGTTGCTTCCTAAACATGCATCCGACTGGGTTTCATCCTCACCCCCTACTCATGTACTATTTATCCTTCCCTAGACAATTAAATTTCATCTGGAATGTGGTCTTTGTTCCATTCTTGAGGGATGTGAACTAAATATTAGGTGTCTCCTTGTTCTCTTCATGTTTATCTATTATGCTAAAATGGCAATTTCAGGCGCAGATTTTTTGGATGGCCATAGAAGAATTCAATTGCTTCGATTCCTCTAAGAAAGGATGATGATGTAGAAAGCCAGATTGGAGCAGGGTGTCTTAATGTGAAGGTCAGATGAATGGTTCACCATACCCGAGGAGAGTTGATAAGATCTCCAACCTATTACAGCTATGTGTAACTATTGTTGGCTTTGAAAAAGAATGTTCAGCTGCGTTATGATGGGTACGTAATTCTCTTTTAGCTCACCGTTGTTCTTTCAACTGCCATAATTCTTGCCAGTCTGTTTATCTTTACTTGAAACTGGAGATGGTATTACTTTTGATTTGCTTCTTATTGATTTCAGTATCTGTTATGCAGTTCTCTTGGTCAAAGCCTCAAAACAAGTACCCATATTTGGGAAATTTGTTTTGCAGTTTCTGTTTCAATGTGTGGGTTGGTACTATTTGCATTTCTTATTGGTAACATGCAGGTTGGTGCTACATAAGTTTATTTCAATTCAAAGCACTCACTTATTTAATCATGTGGCATTCATCGTTCTCCCCTGCTTAAACTTTACTCTTAAATTTAATTATATATTCATAGTGTTAAACATATGTTTTTAATTTCGTTTAGCTACTCACTGAGCTAGTAGCTCAGGCCTCCTTTATTTTCTTTTCTTCTTCTTTGCAGATATTTAGGTGGCAGGATATGCAGTTTAACTCTTGTATGTTTGTAATATATTTCACTCGAGTGGTATGTAATGCCATCTATTTATTTCACTTCTAAATTGCTTATTTTGTTTTGCTTATTGGGGGTTTGTGATTTGGTAGCAGAGACTAGTGCAGCACCAGCTGACACGACATCAGACGTCGGAGAATTTTGTGATGCATTGCAGTACCTCTCTTACGACTTCAGGTCTTCATAACTGCCATAATAAAAAATATTAGTTTACGACCTTTTTGGTTGGGAGTTGATGCAATAGACATGATCACATGAATATAGTTTGGAACACCTGTAAAAAGGCAAATGGAGTACTGGAAATTGTTAGTTTCTGATACCGTGATAATCAACTCAAGTGAACGTACTAGGATAATTTTTGTGCTTAAAATGATTATTTCCATGTTTCAACTTTCAAGGTAAAGAAAGTTGGTTGTTCTGTTTTATTCCAAATGAAGTAAACTATGCACCTGAATTTGATAATATAAGATGGAAATCCAAAAGTTCTGTTCAGGCTAATTCTTGACGATGATCAGGTCTAAACTATCCTTTGGAATGTGCTAACATATATATAAGATGAAGTGCATGTTTATGCAAGCAGCATTTCTCTTTTTGCTGACAGCCATGATTTTATATGTTACCCAGATCAGAATGACAAGGATTTGGATCGGGCGAGTGAGAGGCAGGATCTTGAAGGAAAGGAGCTAAAGCAAGAAACTACTTTGCATGAACTGGAACCGGTTGCTGTCCATGCTCTTCATGAACTTGTTTCTTTAGTTCACAGTCACGTCAATGCTGCAGAGCAATATGATTTTGAGTAAGGCTAGATTTTGCTGACCATTTTGTAGTAGATGTAGTGATATTAGGATGAATTGTGAACAAATTATACTGCATGTAGTTATTGCAGTAGTGGTATCTTCTAGACTAGCCTTAAAGTAGGT
Source organism: Rosa multiflora (assembly GCA_002564525.1). Taxonomy (NCBI): domain Eukaryota; kingdom Viridiplantae; phylum Streptophyta; class Magnoliopsida; order Rosales; family Rosaceae; genus Rosa; species Rosa multiflora. Next base: position 3,008 of record BDJD01013868.1, on the reverse strand, counting down.
TAGGGTTTATTGTGCAAAACTTTTGAAGCTACCTCAAGCTCTAATTTTGGATAGAAATTAATGCAATTACCTAATATTTGAATTTCATGTTATTTGTGGATCAGCTTTCTAGTACCAAATACAGTACGAAAGGAATATAATAGCAGTTTGAATTTACAGACTGATGTCAAGAAAAGAAAAAAACATCAGTTACTGATGAAGAATTGATGTCAAAAAACAGAAATTACATCAGTTTGAAAATAAAAACCAATGTCAGAAAAGAGAAAATACATTAGTTTGGAAACAAAACCGATGTCAAGAAAGAGAAAATACATCAGTTACTAAATAAAAATCGATGTCAAGAAAGAGAATGTACATCAGTTCTTAAACAAAAACTGATGTCTAGCATTACTATGGACATCGATATATAAACAAAAACTGATGTCTAGCAAAAATATGGACATCGATATAGACCAAGGAACCAATGTCCAACATAGCATTGGACATCGTTCTTCTTCAGGAACCGATGTGTAAAATATTATCAGACATCGTTTCTAAATAAATAACGATGTTAAAATGGATAATTGTGTTGTTAGACCTATATTTCATTAAGTATCTAATGCCAAAATATGAAGGTTTAACAATAGCTAAACACACCAAAATGGTGATCACATTAACGTTTTTACAACGGTTCTGAACCTTAAACCGATGTCTCGTTGCAAACTAGACATCAGTTATGAACCGATGTCTTAGTTTTGGCGATCTTTAACATCACCCACTAAGACATCGATTTTTTTTTTTTTTAACATCAGTTGTGGACTGATGTCTTTGAACTTTATCCTAGTAGTGAGAACTATACTGGGTGAAGCAATAAGTCATTTCACATTTTGAATATAGTTCTTAGTAAAATTTACCGAGAGTGACCTTGTGATAAACGATCGACTCATCAAAAGAAATATGATAGCAAAGAAAGCAAGTTATAAACCTGTATACTTAAGCAATTCAAGCAAATATAAAATTGAAGTATAAGCAAAGCAAACGAATGCATAACCAATTTAAGCAAATGTCTTAACTATTGGCGAATCTCAATAGTTGAGAAAGAACATTGGATAACTTTAAGATCATAAGTTTTAAGGTAAGTAATAATGAAAACAATGCTTTAGTATACAAAGTAAAAAGCTTGAAATTCTTACTAAAATTGGTTTTGTTCAAAGCAAGACTCGGAATTCGTTGCCGGAATTGAAATCACCAAGTGAACTTCAATAACTGGCAATGAGTTGCAAAATTTTACAATATATCATACACTATACAGCGATGAAGTAAACCATATATCAATACTCTAGAAGTGACTATTACAAATAGATTACAGCAACCCCAATCATGCCTCACGTGCAGTGGCGGAACCAGGATCAGAGACTTGTCTAGGCTAATTAGAAGTCACTAGTTTTTTTTTTTTTTCAGGTGGAATCATGTTTGATTGTTCGGTCCAAATTGAGAATCTTTCAATAGGTTTTTACCCCCCGATTGTTCTATTCTTGCTTCACATGCAGACAATCAGTACATAATTGAATTGGCCTTCAAAATCTGGGAAAATTTATGTTTCCCCTTCTAATTCATCTTTCTAGTTCCTGCTTACCAATTCCAAAGATTGTACATATATACTCCTTTCAAGAAAAGTCACTAACCTTTCTATGAGCTTTAAACTAGGACTCTCGGTCTAATTGAGGATTATAAAGATTCACATGGTCGCCATAAAAGAAATCGGGAACCACCACAAAAAATCCAGTTGCAGCAACTTTATCCGCAGGTTTCCTTTTTCAAAAGACAATGTGAAGTAGTAAGTAATGGTTACAGTGCATTACTAAACTCAAAGTTGTATGGTAAACTTGGAATAAGACCCCAACTGACCATCTTGATACCAAATTTCTCAAAACGAATATACTTGCATATTCAAACATTTACCTTATTCTCAGATTTCCAGAGAAAGATTGACCATTTTATTGATTACTAGAGTAGAGAAAAGAAGGCATGCCATTGAATAAGAAAAACGATGGACGAATCACAATGTAGAATTGAAGAAAAGATAACTGTACCTTAAACCAAAGAAAAGAATTGATCAGCAAAGAAAAGAAATCAACAACAAACCCATTTAACCCATTAAACCAATCAAGAGAGAATTGATCAGAAACACTATTTCAATCAATAAACCCATTAAACAATCAAGAGAGAATTAATCAGGAACACTAATTCCATCAACAAACCCATTAAACCAATCAAGAGATTTAGCTAAAAAGAAAAGAAAGACCTTCCATTTTGGAGCAACTCAGAAAACAAAGCAAGCTTGGATGGGGAAAGCCGGAGAAGATGACTGCAAGTCTGCAATGAAAATCAATACAGGAAGAAGAACTCGACTCAATATCACGAAGAGAAGAACTGGTTGCATCTCATTGACTTGCTGGTTGCTGCGCCGCTATGCGTCCAAGAGGCGACTAGGCGAGGCTGAGAGTTGGACGAGGTGAGGGAGGTTGCAGGTAAGTTGTTGTTGTTGTTGTTTTTTTTTTTTTTTTTTTTTTTGCTTTGGGCTGATCTGGGATGAAGGTAGATACACACACACACACACACACACTCAGGAGTTTTTGGCCCAAAATATTGTCTAGACTTGAGCCCATATAGCCTTCTATTTGGTTCCGCCCTTGCTCACGTGCATCATGCTATGAACTTATATTCTACTTATTTGTCTATAATGCATCAGAAAATAACCTGCAGGTAACCTCCAAGTGAGATTTTGAAGCGCAACTGCAGCATGTTTTCCCTCCCTAAACTGAACGTACACATGCCCAAATTATTCAGTCACACATAGAGCACATCCAATCAATTGAACACCAAATAAATCACATAATAATAATAAGAAACTCTACTTTTAGCCAAATAATAATAATAATAATAATAATAATAGTAAAAAAAGAATTTAAAACAGAGAAGTTTTACCATATTGTCAACCAAATTATTACAGATTTTCAAGCTCTCTT
>BDJD01013861.1:3686-25713 GCA_002564525.1 Rosa multiflora | reverse complement strand
TGTTAATTCAAATCAAAAATATCTCATGCCCCCAAGTTGGGCCCCCCCCCCCAGTTTCCAGAAGCGAATCGTATTCCGACACGTCATCACGAGAGCTGGAATGTTGAAAAAGCGCCAGACTGGCCAGCGTTAAGGAAAAGGCAGAATCCAACGTCAGAATCGCTGGAACGATTCCTTGATGCCCATACAAAATTGGACGGCCCAGATCTCTCCTCACCCCCTTAAAGAAATAAACGCAGTTCGGGGGGCTTTTTCTCCACAAACGCGAAGCTTTAGAGAGAGAAAGAGAGAGATTTCCTGAGCCACTGCAGAACTCTCTCCCACTTCAAACGCAGAAACCCTTCAAGGGTTCTGGTGGGTTCTTCGTTTAGAGAGCAGAGAGGGGAGAAAGGAATAGTCTTTGTTTGTTCGGGTTTGATTGGATCCGAGTGTCCGGCCCGCATTTTATAGGTGCGCTGCTGTTTGCTTGTTTTGTTCTGCGTCCAATTTCAATGCTTTTGTTTGTTTTGCGTGATTCGTAGATCTGGGTGTGTTGGGTTTTTGGAGAATTTGGGTTTCTGGGTTTGATTCTGTGCATGCATTTTGGGTTTTTGTTGTTCAACCGTGTGCTATCTGATTTGATCAGGTTTAAATCAATTTGGGTGATGAGGAAAAATGGGAAAAGGGGGGAGAAAGAATGAGTTTTTGAGGTTTCTGTGGTGAGTGTTAAATTGTTGTTGCTTTGAAACTGGTTTTTGTATCAAATGAAAGCTATAGCTTGAAATTGAAGCTTTGAAATAAATTATAAAGCTGGATCTATTGTGTGTGGTAGACGATGATCTTGTTGACTTTTTCGGTCTTTTTTTTAGTGATTTTTTTTTGCCTGAAGATTGGTTCACGATGATTGATGTTTTGCTATTATTCACTATACACTTGCAATCATGATGCTGAGTTGATCCGGGGACCAACTATGAAGTTGGGACTTTTTAGTTCCTGATCCTATTCTGCGTCCGTGAATTGAATCATGCTAGTTTTGCTGTTTTTTGTTTTTGATAGTTTAGACTAACGCTGACGGAATTGTAGGAATGATTTCTAATAGGATGAGAGTATAGGAGTCCTTATTTGTTTAGTCCCTGTCGTTTTTCTAGTACTGATTGTGAAATATAAGTTGGGGTCTTAATCAGTCCTCTTATGCTTGTTGCTCCAGCAGTGTTATAGGTGACAAGATGGTTGCTCAGGACTTCCAAGTTGATTTGAATAAAGCCCTTGTATTCCAGGTAAGGTTACATTCTCAAATGTTTCTATACCTTTTAGGGTAAAGTATGGGGTCTTGCTCACTGCATTTCTCATTGACTTCGTATCCTCACATCTATGTCCATTTAGATCCCAGGGCTCATAAAGGAAACCATTTTTTAGGTTCTCAGATATTGTGTTTCTTTACTTTCTCTACATGTCCATATTTACCTGGTGTTGTCTGAACAATTTCTACGCCTATCCTCAAGATTATCAGTCTATTTCTCTTAAAATATTTGTTTGGCACTTCCCGGGGGGATTTACCACTTGAATTTTGCTTCTCCTCTCTGGCAGTTGTAAACATACATTATCTTTTCTCTTTGAAACTTTCATTACTTTTTTGAAAACTATTTGAGGAGCTTGCTTTTTCTTTGTCTGACCCTCGGTTTTCTCTGGTGCATCTGATTAGTTTTAGTACAAACTATTAACTGTTGATGCTTTACAGGTTGGCCATCTTGGAGAATCATATCAAGAGTGGGTTCACCAGCCTATTGTCTGCACGGAAGGCCCTCGATTTTTTGAAAATGAATTTTGGGAGGTACTGCCAGCCCCTTTGATACCTGATAGTCACTCTGTTATGGATTTGCTTACATGCTAACTTGAATTATTAATATTTATTCAGCTATTGTAGAGCTCCACATCTGACTCATTTTGATTACTTGAAACAGTTCTTGACCCGCACTGTGTGGTGGGCAGTTCCTACCATATGGCTTCCAGTTGTGTGTTACTTTATCTCCAAATCCGTACGAATGGGCCATACCTTTCCTGAAATCGTTGTGATGGTTCTTTTTGGCATCTTGGTGTGGACATTGCTTGAATATATGTTGCATCGCTTCCTTTTCCACATTGAAACAAAGACCTACTGGTTAGTTTCTCTCTCTCTCTCTCTCTGTTTTATCTGTGTGTGGATTTTTTTTTAAATTTTTTTTTCTACTTGTTGTCGACATTGCTTGAATATATGTTGCATCGCTTCCTTTTCCACATTGAAACAAAGACCTACTGGTTAGTTTCTCTCTCTCTCTCTGTTTTATCTGTGTGTGGATTTTTTTTTAATTTTTTTTTCTACTTGTTGTTATGTATATATATTTTGATATTCTTTGGGAATAATGTGCTAGTTTTCTGATATTGCTCTAGGTGGAACACCGTACATTATCTTCTCCATGGCTGCCATCACAAACACCCAATGGATGGTTTGCGACTTGTTTTCCCTCCAACTGCAACAGCTATTTTATGTTTTCCGGTATGTAATTCTCTCACAGCCTTATAGTCTTACTGCTAATGTACTATGCTGTCCTTCAGAATACAATGTGTGCACATAGTTATCTAACGAATATTCTAAATCTCGGAGGTTATATTAATATTTTCTCATGGAAAGAAATATTTTATGCCCTGCTCTGTATGAACCATGACACTTTGCCATGTTCTCAATATTGTAAATATCTGAATAGCTGTTTCCAATATTGACATTGCAGTATTGTGATGTAGACTTACATGGCATTATTATTCTTTAAAATCATCTAGGTATCAAATTGTTCTTCGTGTACTTGCATGGAATTTTGTTTTTTTTGTTTTCCCAATTGTTTTCTCTTAGAAAGAGAAAAAAGAATCATTACCTGTTGTAACTCTACACTTAATTGTTGCCAGTTCTATAACTTGGTTAAGCTGATGTCATCCCCTTCTGTTGCTCCTGCTTTGTTTGGCGGTGGTTTATTGGGATATGTCATGTATGATGTTACCCATTATTATCTTCATCATGGTCAGCCATCCAGTAAGGTGCCCAAAGATCTTAAGGTAAAGATCTGAACTTCGGCTGCTTTTAAGTGTGTTTGCTTGATCACGGTCAACAATAAGGTGTTTGTTTTTTTTTGCAGAAATACCACTTGAATCATCACTTCAGGATTCAGGACAAAGGCTTTGGAATAACTTCAAGTCTATGGGACAGGGTGTTTGGAACACTTCCTCAAACCAAAGCAGCTAAGAAAACTAGATAATTATTGAAGTGTGGCATCTCGTAATTGGTTAGGATAGCTAGTATCGGGGAGCTCAACGTATTTTGATCCCTTAACATTCTTTATTCTCCTAAATTTATTGTATGCATAAATTATTATGTTTTCGGGGTGGGATATCGTGGTGATGGGGGTTTCAAATTTTGTTGTTCTGTAAATTAAGAATGTGTTCGGATTCACTGGTTATTTATGAGGGATACCTCTTCAAATTGTCTATATTGCGTTATTCCTCATTATGCTCGTTTATTACATCCTTGTATAAATCTATACTTGCATTATGAGATTATCGTATTATCAACGTTTTTTTTTTCGCTCAATTTGAGTCTTTCATAGATTGCATCTGCCACTGGCTATGCCATCTTGTTTAGATGGTTCAAACTGCTAAATCTGAGATCTTTTATCCGTTCAACATTGGACGCCATCGTGTTCATCTATTTGTTTGTACCAGACTTGAATGATAACAAAAAATTATTCGGTGCATTTGATATACTTTGACACGAACGGTGCGCCCTAGGGTTTGTCAACCATGCAAAACCTGCCCCATTTGCCAGCCCAATTGTGACGACGGACACAATTGGGTTGGCAAATGTAGTATTTTCTTTTTCTTTTTCGCTAATTGAGAGACACCATTATAGTAACATGACATTTTTCCATTACAATCGAGAGAGTATTTAGTACACTTAAACCAACATGAATGCATGGCTGGATAACATCAAATAAATCATTTTGTAATTAAAAAAAAAACTTATAATTATCAAGGGCTCAGATCTGCTAAAATTATTAATTACTTACACCGGACATGTAGAAGAATTTTCCTTTTTATCTCCCTAATGTTCCCAAAAGATGACATAATTAGAAACTAGCAGCGTCATTATCTAGAGACATATTGGGCCGGGCCCCAAGTTCTTTTCCACAAACCGTATTTATTTTTAAAATTTTCTTTTCGCAAATCCAACGCAAGAAAAAGATCCGGTGCGGGGGTTTAAGGATCCGATTGACCGACCCATATTCATCATTAGGGTTCTCTCTTCCCTGCTCCTCACTCCCTCCTGATTTTCTGAAAACCAATATAGGCGTTGCCTTTCTCTTCCTGTCTTCTTTACAGAAACAATGGAAAGATTACGGCTTTACGGCTTCGTCCTTCGTTAATGGTCGCTTCAATTGCTTCGTCCAACTCCAATAAACCCAGTAGGCATCTCTTTCTCACTGATTTTTCATTTGCCGGTTTAGAATCTCAGAAAACGAAAACCGCCCATTTTCGTTATAAAAGAAATTTGCTTGACTCGGCATCTTTTTTACTTGCAGCAATGGCGGCGAAAGTGCCGGTGGAGCCTGAGAAGGCCAATCCCTGCTGCGCTGCGGTACGCATTTTCGATTTTGATTTTGATTTTGAATCTGAATTTGAATTTGAATTTGCGTTTGGTTTTTGATTTGTATGTGTGTGAGCGGGATTTCGGTTTCGATTTTGATAGGAGACTAAGTTTGTGCTTTTGTTGTTGCAGTGGCAAAAGAAGTATTTGAAGAGTGAGAAGCTTCGGAATCATCTGCGGGAAGCTGTGAATATCCTTCAACAGGGGACGGAAGAAGTTCAAGCACAGAATTCCAATCTCAAGAAAGGTAAGTTTCTTATGATCTTTCGAACTCTTACATATCCGGTACTAATTAGCTAGATGTTGGAATGATAATCATGTCTCGACTTGATTCAGTGAGATTGTTGTGGATTAGATAATGCGATTCTTGTCTGAAGCTTGGACTAGTAATGCAATTAGGGTCAGATGAAAAACACAGCTACCAACTGAATTTTTATGCAGTACCAGGCTTACGAAATGGAATGATTGGGAAAAGGAGTGTAATTCTAAGATATGGAGAGCCCTATGTGGCAGGACTAAGCTTTTTTTTAGTTTGCTGGGATAATGTGCTTATCAACCTGGGTAGTCAACATATTTTTTAATTTCCCCTCATGTATTTTTGTACTTGCAGAATATGAGGAGTTGCGAGTGCTGGCAGATATTGAGAAAGAGGAGAAAGTGAAAGAATATGCGGCAAGGGTCTCTCTGGGGAATGAGGTTTCTGAGTTGAAATCTGAGATACTTTCTCTCAAGCAGCAGCGAGCAGGTGCAGATTCTCAGGATAAGAATGAAGTAAAGCTTCTTAAAGGTCAGGTTTCTGATCGGGAACAGGAAATTAGTCGTCTCAAGGAGCTGATTGAGAGAGAGAAGAAAAGAGCAGAATCAGAAAGTAAGAAAGAAGAAGTGGAGAAGAAAAAGGCTGCCGAAGCACAAAAAAGTGTGAAAATTGAAAAAAAGAAGGCTGATGAAGAAAGGAAGCGTGCCAATATTGAAGGAGAGAAGGCGGAGAATTATAGGCTTCAATTGGAGGTATTGGAGAAAGACTCTGCTGAAGCAAAATCTCATTCTGAAGGGGAAAAAGAGATTAGTTGTCTCAAGGAGCTTATTGAGAGAGAGAAGAAAAGAGCAGAATCAGAAAGTAAGAAAGCAGAAGCGGAGAAGAAAAAGGCTGCTGAAGCACTGAAAATTATGAAAACTGAAAAAAGTAAGGCTGACGAAGAAAGGAAGCGTGCCAATATTGAAGGAGAGAAGGCTGAGAATTATAGGCTTCGGTTGGAGGTATTGCAAATAGAAGCTGATAAAGCGAAATCTAATTTGGCTTCAGAAACATTGAAACTCGAAGTAGCAAGCAAAAAGCTTGAAGCAGAAAAACTGAAGGTCGTCAAGGAGAGAGAATGTGCAAATTCAGAGATGGTGAAAGCAGAGGAACAGAGGAAGCTTGCAGAAGCCAACAGGAAAAAGACCATTGAAGAAAAATCTCGTGCTGAAAGTTTGTCTCTGCAATTGGTAGAGAGCAGAAAGAGGGTTGATGAATTACAAAAAGAGCTAAATGAACTTAGGTGTTCAAAAGAATTACATGCGGATCCTGGTGGCCAACCTGATAGTAATAGAATTGCTGTCGCTTCCAAAGAGATTTCAAATTTTGATGAAGCAAACAAAAGATACGAAGTTGAAAAGCAGAAGGTGGTGAAGGAGAAAAAGCGACCAGACTCAGAGATGGTGAGAACTCAAAAGCAGAAACAGCTTGCTGAAGTAAATTGGAAGAGGGCCGTGGAAGAAAAATCTCGTGCTGATTATCTCTCTCAGCAGTTAGAGGAAGCTAAAAAAAAGATTGAGGAATTATCTACTAGAAATTTAATCGAGGCATCTGCTGTTCGACAACTTGCCAAAGGTATGAGTGATGAAAGTGCAAAGGTGAAACTTTTAAAGAAGCAGCTGAAGTTTGAGAAAATGCAAAGAAAGCATGCTAAGGAAGTGGTCAAGGTCAAGCTGGAAAGAAATCGCAACAGTATCCTACAACAAGAACTTGGTCGCTTGAAGTTGGACTTTGATCAAATTTCACAGCGCATGGATATGCTTAATAACTCTTTCTCCTATAATGCCGAAGGTATAGATGACCATGAAAAGGTTCGTCCCCGTATTCTAATCTTTTTAGTTACCCAGTTTCAGTTTTGTTCTATGGTAATATAGTTAGTTCTGATGACATTGGTGAGGGCATCCATACTCAAAATGTAGTATGAGCATGTTTTAGCGTTTGCTGTTCTGCTTTGCTTTTAAGTTCTCTTTCCTTTTTTCAGGCGTGGTTGATGACAAATGAACCTTGTTCATCTGATGGCTTTTAGTATTGTAATCTGGTGGGTAGAGCATAAGCCTGCTCATTATACTACTTAGTGCATGCAAAGTTTTAATAATAATACCAGAGTTACACAGTGAGGTTTAAAATGAATTGTACCCTCACCTCCCACCGTTTCTGAATAAAAATATATCAATCTGGCGAGAAATATATATTATTGTCTTTCTTGTCCAGTCTGTTTAGTTACTGAGCTTCTGAGATAATGGAACACACATCAATCTTCTTCTCACACCTAAGATAGCGGAACACACCTTTCAAATATACAGTTTGGCTTCTAAATACCCCATTTTTAGTTGTTGTCTTTCATATTAAATTAGTCTCTTGGATTTTTCAGTCAGTTATGTGATCTTACCCATCCTTGTACAAGCTTATAGTCCTATAACGTTAACTGAAATGGCTGTTTCACTTTGCAGACCTGGAACATCATGAAAAAGCAACGGTTAAGCAACAAGAATCACCAAGGGTTAGAATCTCTGCAGATGAATCTTCAAAGTGGAACTGACTTTCTGAAATCTGGCTTCCCAGTTTTGGATGAATCAGATCCTTTCAGGGAAGCCATGCAACATACTGGACCTTATCCTCCTTTATCTGGAGGAAACTGCACTGGATCTATTTCAGGTATTGATTCTAAATTAGAGTCTCCTAGGGGCTCTAAAAGAAACATGTTACACAGTTCTGCAATAAATTCAAGTACAGCATCTTTTTCTGATGGACAGTTGGTGGGCTCACAGGACAAAGGTGCCTTTTCTGTTACCGTGCCAACAAAATTAGTTGAGGAAAATGTGCAACCAACAATATCCAACTTGTCTACTGAGGTTATTAAAAGAAAGTGCAACGAAACTATTGCTGTGGTGGCTGAAAACACTGTCAAAAGTCCTGTACGAACTGATGGTATTGGACAAGTCAATGAGCATAGCAGGAAGAGAAAGAGGATAATAGATGCAGTTGAGTCAATTGAAAATCTTTACTGTGAGGGTAAGAAGTTCCACCAGCAGGTAGATGAAAAGCTATCTGATTTGCATTGTTTGTTAAGCAAGAAAATAAAGAAACCGGTTGAAGAAAGATTGCTTGAGAAGAGAAAGGCAGCTTGTGAAGGGAAATTGGTATTGGCGAGTTGTGTAGTCAGGAATGAGCAAAAGAAGGCAGATAGATTAAAAAATGAATGTGCGAATGTGTGCAGACAAGTTCCGAAAATTGCGGGTGAGCTGATAGGGACTGCCCAAGCGAGCAGAGAAGGCATAAGTGATCTCGATACTAGTGATATAGCAAGTTTTGATGAAGTAACCGATGAGAACTACCTTAAACTGTTAGAATTGGACAATGCTGCTGACGAAGAGTGCTACAGGATGGCAATGGAAATGCCATTGTCTCCTACACTTCCCGAGATTGAGGTCCTAGATGTTGAAACTTCTATTGCCAATAAGATCAATCCTTTAATAAAGGAAATTATCTGTGACAGATTTTCAAATAAGAATGGAGGTCATGGTGATTGTTGTGACACACAAGACCTGAATGGGAATGGTTCTGGTAATTCTGTAGCAATGGGTAAACCTTGGGATATCCAGGTGCAGGATGCTGGGGCTGAAGTGGTGTCTAATGCACCTACTTTAAAAAGTAAGGCTATGTTCCCATTTGGAAGTGATGGCGCTGCGGATGACAATATTCTCAAGTATCATGTTGTGTTTTCAAACACTGAAGACAGCAGTAGCATTTCTAGGATATGCAACGCATCCAGAACTTGTATTGCACAGTGCTCTTTAGCTATTCATACAGAGTGGATGGTGCGAGATATTCTGTTTGCTGTTGAGAGTGAAGAAAAACTTCTCCCCAAGTAAGTAATTCATGGGACTCAAGATGTGGTCAAATTTTCTCTTTTCTTTCTGTGTTTCAATTTATTCTCTCTCCCTCCCTCCTAAGCAAGCTGTTTAGTTCTCATTGTATTTGATTTTGATTTTGTTTTTACCTTTTTATTTTTTAATGTCTAGTTTTTTGTACAGTGGATATTTCTGCTAATTGGTTCATTTTGTTCTATATAGAGAGAAGGTTTGTGTATTCTTTTCCTTGTTGCTGCTTAACTTCTCCGTTGCTTCTTCAAGTAAATTTGGGAGCATGTATTGGGAGTCCAACCCCTGCTTGGATTCTTTTGCTCGACACATGTGCTCAGGTTGGTTAATCCAGTGCTTTATCATTTTGTTGGTTTATAAAATGCCTTCTTCTTTGGTCCATTATAGTTATGATTATTTCCTCTTTGTGCAGTGATGTCTGATGGTGATGGCAGAAGGATATTTTCAGAATTTGGTTGTTTGGATGAATCCCTTGGTCTCATAGAGGATTTCATAATACATGGAAGAGTTTTCGATTGTAAGGATGCACCTTCCAAGACGATGGTTGGGTGTCACTCTAGCAGCTTCCTACTTGAAGATATTACCCCTCGTTCATCATCAGCAGATGAGTTGGTGGCAGGGAGCATTGTATTGGCATCACTATGTGCAGCATTTGATCACATTGGTTTTATTTGTGAAACATCCTACACCATTTTGCAGATTAGGAGATTAGATCGTTCCTTGGTTCTGAAGGTGCTGCATGTTTTTGCTTACTTGGGTGGGGAGAAGTTTTTCAACTTTAGCAACTATAATTTAGTGACTGTCATGAAATCTATTGTTACATTTCTCGAGGGAATAAGATCATCAAATTCTGCTGGTTCTTGTATTACATCAGTAAGCAATTCAGGAACTGAATTCTGTCCGTGTGTCAAATGCCCATTTTCTGAGGATGCTGTTTCTGTAGATACTGCTATATCATTGCTTTTAGAAAAGCTCCAAAGTGATGCTTTCTTGGGACCTATGAGTCAGGATGTGGTGCAATCAGTCAATTCAAATACAAATATCACACTGTGCAACCTCTGTGATCTCCTATCGTTGGTGGAGCTAGTTGCGTCCAACATGGTACTTGCTAATACCTTTTTGAGTTATTTTTCATACTGTTTTCGTATTTTGTTGTCCAAGACCTAGGGATGGATCATTTGTTCAATTTCCTGTTGTGTTGTGCTTAGCAGTCGATCACTTGAAGTTGCTAAACTTTTGAGTGTAATGTGCTGTGCTCTCGAAATGGTTGAGGAAAGTATTCAATGGAAATGTTTCATAGGAAATCGAAAAAAATGTTTCATTGAAATGTAATCTGTATAAAGCTGACATAGGATCGAAGTAGATGGATCAAAAATGTGTTGCTGATGTTTATATTATGTTTGGATGGTTCAAAATGTCGATTCTATCTATACGAATATTGTTTTGGCAACTTAATTTCTATAATTATTATTTCACTTAATTTTCCATAGGAGTTTACAACTTTTGTGTTTTGTGATTGTATTGAGGAGTTTACTCCTTCAAATGGTTCGTAGAGACTTTTTGTTTTGTCTTGTTATTAATATTTTTTCTAACCACTTGTTCTTAGAGACTGATGCTTGGAAGTTTCTCTATTTAATTGTAGAGCTGGACATGGACCAGTGTCGAAGTTGTTCCTCAGCTGATGAAAATTTTGGAATCATGCAATGCTGAGAATGTTATTGCTGGAATTGTTGTCCTCCTTGGTCAACTTGGGAGGTATGTTTATTGATTAATTTGCCTGAAACTTTGTTGTTTTCTGGCTCATATGATATGATTCATTAGCTGTTTTCATTTACCGCTTTTTGCGTGAGCTCCTTTGACATTATCCGATCTTATAGTAGGCTAAACTTTGTCATGGTACTACAATCTGTTTTTCATGTGCTAAGTCTAATGATGTGCTTCTGATTTGTAGGCTAGGAGTTGATTCTGTTGGCTATGAAGATAAAGGAGTGGAATTCTTGAGGCATGAGTTGTCTGCTCTTTTATGTCGTGACATTGGGACCAGTGCAGGTCTTCCTACTCAAATTGCCACCGTCACATCTATGCTGGGTCTGATGTCTTTTGATTTCAAAACAATTATCCAGAGTAACGTGAATATTTCCGTCATTTCAAGTCAATCTGATGCGGCCCAGGTGATAAGAAAGTGGTTTTCTTTGCTGCCAAAAAAACTACAGGAACCGTCATTCAGCCTTTTACAAGCTGCTAGTGTAGATAAGAACTGAGATACTTTCTGAAACTGCGAGGATGCTTTGTGACCTGAAGGGGAGAATCCTTTCTCTGCATGTTGTAGCCATCTTAGAATTTTTTTTGTGGGCGGATTGAGAGTAGGAGGTTTTGGTCAATTTTTTACCATTCCAGTAGGGTTCATGACCAATAGAGAGTAGGGTTAGTATTTTTCTCTATGTTAGAAGAGGATCGAAGACTGCCAATGAAGGCATTTTACTTGTCTAAGAAACTCTTGTATATATTCCTTAGCCAGCCATTGGTATTAAGCTTGTTTTAGCTCTCAGCTGTAAATTTTCCTATGAGAATGAAACTGTTCCATATCAGTAAATTGTTGTTGTCCTTTCACCCTTAAGATAGGTATGACATTGAATTCCTCATAAATGGTGAATAGTGTATGCAATCTAAATTGAGAACGTGTAAGTATTCACTAGAGCAAGTAGTCTCACTTTACATTCTCACATTATCAATATGATCCTGAATTGAGAAATTTTCTTCTTTGCTTTGGTTTCTTTGGAATCGCTTTTACATCCAAACTTTCTGTGCACTTCCACAACAGACGGTGGCCACTTGTCGTCTCCTCCACAAGCGGTATTGGACACTTCTTCCAAAAACCCTCTGCATCTGTGCCTAGGTGTCGCTTTCTTGCCATTTGTGTTGACACGTATGCACAAAACCACAAGCTAGCTAGCTAGCTTTTCCTCTCTTAATTTATGCACCCTCACTGGCTAATAATATAAAACCATAGTGAGATTTGAGGAAGACCAAACAGAGATGAAGGCAAGCTATCACACTTGATAAACGTTTCATTCATTTTTCATAATACACTAGTAGTTACTGCGTTATTCTGCTTGCAGAGAAGAAAGCAAAGCTTGAAAGTTGATGACTCTCGTAAATTGAAGGTAGGTATATGCTTAGTTCACCACTATGATTAATGATTATCTTCAAAAGTTCAAATACATTTACTAATTTCGGACAATATACTTTTGCTGCAGGTCACAAGACTTTCAAAAGCTTTATTACTAAACAACATGATTGTATGTCCTCTATATGTGATTATATGCTTTGCAAGAGAAGTTTAACGTCACTGAGATATATCTAAATTGGTAATGCATTTGTGTATATGTAGCACAAAGCAGGACATGGATTTTCTAGGGAAGATGAAGATGATGATAAGAAGCTCAGTAGTCGTTAAGTCAGCCATGGATCCTATTTGGTGAGTGGACAAATGGACCATGGAATGTAAGATTATCTTGTGGCAGAAACTAGAAAAGTAAACGGCCATCAGTTGGGTTTATATGCAATCTTTGATGGCCATTCAGGTCAACAAGTTGCAGAATACTTGCAAGCTCATCTATTTGATAAAATACTTAGTCAGGTATTATATTTGATACTCACTGCTCTTAACTCTCCTCTTTGTGATCTTTATCTGCAACATATGTTTTACTTTGGAACTTGTTTCTTCAACCTGATTTCTGGACCGACCCAAAAGAAGCAACTGAGAGAGCTTATAAAGCTACAGCTGATGAGATTTTGGAAAAGGTAGCTGGTTCAAGAGGCGGATCTACAGCTGTTACAGCAATACTTATCAATGGAGAGATGCTAATTGTAGCCAATGTCGGCGACTCCCGGGCAGTTTTATGCAGAGATGGTGTGGCGAACCAGTTAACTGTAGATCACGACCCGCAGAAGGAGAAGGATCTTGTTGAAAGCAGATCGAGGTGGTTGTGTTGTTAAGCTGCCAGGTACTTTATTTAGGCCTCCATTTTGGGAGCATTTGACCTACCTCTTTGCTTAAAATGTTTATTATCTTTTGGCCTAACACACATTTTCGTTACTAGAAACCATGCATCTTTTAGGGGTTAGGGCTCTCGTCTATCGTTTTATTTAGTTAGTCTTGATAAATGATACCAAAGTTTGTGTTGTGATAAATTAGGAAATGTTCCACGTGTGGATGCACAACTCGCAATGTCGCGGGCATTTGGCGATGGTGACCTAAAGGAGCACATAACTTCAGAACCAGATATCAGCATCGAGAAAATCGACACTGAAGTAGACTTCATTATATTGGCAAGTGATGGTTTGTGGAAAGTAGGCTAATTAAATACATTATGACTTCTCTCTTTTCTAGAGCTTAACATTAGATTAATCGAGTTGATTAAAAAGTTTATCTGATCATGCAGGTGATGTCGAAGTGTCGAACCAAGGTGCTTATGTTTGCATCAGAGGTATAGATGATGCTCAAGAAGCAGCAGAGAAGTTGACTCAAAAAGCATTATCCAGGAAAAGCTACGACGATATCTCTTGCATATATAGTTCTGGTCTTTGACTAGACGTGTATGCCCTTTTAGCATAGAATTTGTTGTAATGTCGTAATCATCATAGGTCGGTTTTGGTCCTTGATGAGAAATTTTGAAAATTAGTTTTTGCTTGGATCAGTTGAGAGTGTGCCAGGCCAGAAAGAGAATGTTATATCTTCAATTTATTTCGTTTTCAGGTCATGAACCAAAAACAAGTTTCTGCTGATATAGCAGGGATTTGATCACCTCATCTTCCAACGAAAGTTGAACGAAAACAGATATTAACACGGATTTGGAACAAAAACAAAGACAAAGACAAAGATACGTTTCTGTTGGTAAAATTTTGTCACCAGCAACTCTTTTACGACTAAAGTGCGTCGGAAATGGTTTGAAAAAAATTAAAACTGCTTATACCGACAAATGTTTGGTTGGCGAAGGTCTCAAAAATAATAAAAATATTTTTGTTAACTATTGAAGGAAAATCAGTTTTGTCTGCCTAATCAAACTAGGAGTAGTAATAGGAGAGAATGTTCTAGAATTCCTAGTTCTATTCAGATTAGATTTCCTTGTAACATTAGAACATGTCCTTTGTAATCCCTATATATAGGGCTCCTATTCTCAATAATGAATGATAATTCTCTCTTCAATCTCTCTTCCTTAAACACGTTATCAGCATGAGTTCCAAAAACCAAAAACCCGAAAATCTTCTTCATCACCGCAGCTCCTAGCCCACGCTAGCCTCTCCTGCACACCTGCCCCTGCAGCACCTATGCGCCCCTGCGCAGGCATCCTTGCTGCCCCTGCAACACCGTTGCACATATGCTGCCCTTGCAGCGCCAACGCACACCAACTGCATCCTTCTCCTTTCCTGTGCACGTCTGTCTGCTTGCAAGCCCCAAAACATCTAGTTTGTAACCTCAGATCAAAATTCTTTCTTCATCAAAGTTGTTCGGTCTCTGTCTCTTCCATCTGACCTCCGAATTTCAGTCTTATCGGAGTTATTTTGAGACCTGTACACCAATCGAAGTGAAAGCTGTTCAGAAGAGAATCTGCTCCGAATTTCAACAAGTTTTTAAATCAAAGTTCCTGCTTTCCGAAATTTAAATTTCTTCTTCTTTTTCTTAGGGACTTGCAACCTCCCTTCTTCTACATCCCACCTTTCTTATAACGTGGGTTCGATTCTTGAGAAAGCAGAATCGTGGGGATTCACGCTATACGAACTAAGAGCGTTCGTAAGACTTCGGACTAAGAGTGTCTGTAAGCATCGATTTATGACCATATAAACATCATTGTTTTGGTCTAATCCAATTATTCTTGGAAATCGATTTCTTGGTAGCATAGCTCGAAAATCATAATATTAGTTTTCGTGGAAGCATTGACTCCGAAACTAATCCGTTCTTGTTTCTCCTTTTTGGATATCAAACCTGAAAGAGCTCGATTTTACTCCATTGGATTCTATGGGCACAGGATATTTATTGTGGAGTAGTAATAGGAGAGAATGTTCTAGAATTCCTAGTTCTATTCAGATTAGATTTCCTTGTAACATTAGAACATGTCCTTTGTAATCCCTATATATAGGGCTCCTATTCTCAATAATGAATGATAATTCTCTCTTCAATCTCTCTTCCTTAAACACGTTATCAGCATGAGTTCCAAAAACCAAAAACCCGAAAATCTTCTTCATCACCGCAGCTCCTAGCCCACGCTAGCCTCTCCTGCACACCTGCCCCTGCAGCACCTATGCGCCCCTGCGCAGGCATCCTTGCTGCCCCTGCAACACCGCTGCACATATGCTGCCCTTGCAGCGCCAACGCACACCAACTGCATCCTTCTCCTTTCCTGTGCACGTCCGTCTGCTTGCAAGCCCCAAAACATCTAGTTTGTAACCTCAGATCAAAATTCTTTCTTCATCAAAGTTGTTCGGTCTCTGTCTCTTCCATCTGACCTCCGAATTTCAGTCTTATCGGAGTTATTTTGAGACCTGTACACCAATCGAAGTGAAAGCTGTTCAGAAGAGAATCTGCTCCGAATTTCAACAAGTTTTTAAATCAAAGTTCCTGCTTTCCGAAATTTAAATTTCTTCTTCTTTTTCTTAGGGACTTGCAACCTCCCTTCTTCTACATCCCACCTTTCTTATAACGTGGGTTCGATTCTTGAGAAAGCAGAATCGTGGGGATTCACGCTATACGAACTAAGAGCGTTCGTAAGACTTCGGACTAAGAGTGTCTGTAAGCATCGATTTATGACCATATAAACATCATTGTTTTGGTTTAATCAAATTATTCTTGGAAATCGATTTCTTGGTAGCATAGCTCGAAAATCATAATATTAGTTTTCGTGGAAGCATTGACTCCGAAACTAATCCGTTCTTGTTTCTCCTTTTTGGATATCAAACCTGAAAGAGCTCGATTTTACTCCATTGGATTCTATGGGCACAGGATATTTATTGTCTACAATCCAAGAGCCCTGTTCTAAAGGAATCGCTCAAGACTCACAAACTGAGATAGATAATTCCAGGGCACTTACCTTGATGAAGCGCCACATGAAGATGGCACTCCAGTTTGAGTACATGAATGAGGATAGCGCTAGAAACCTTTAGGTAGCGCTTCGTAAATGTTTTAACAACATTCACAATTTTCCGAACTTAGAAGCATGATGGAATTATCTCTACTTCCCTAACTTTGACAAAGTTATGGAATATTGTTCGGAAGCTCTCCGCATCAGACATTGATGCATGCATGTGAAAAACTA
Organism: Rosa multiflora; assembly: GCA_002564525.1. Classification (NCBI taxonomy): domain Eukaryota; kingdom Viridiplantae; phylum Streptophyta; class Magnoliopsida; order Rosales; family Rosaceae; genus Rosa; species Rosa multiflora. The sequence continues at coordinate 9,576 of BDJD01013861.1, read as the reverse complement.
TCACAGAAGAACAATTGATTGAGAAAACCCTCAATACCTTCCCTGTCTATGCTATGAGGTCCTCTGATTTATTTCAGACTCATGTAAACGTACGCAAGACGGATCACAAATTTCCATAAGTCGTCTGCTTGCAAGCCCCAAAACATCTAGTTTGTAACCTCAGATCAAAATTCTTTCTTCATCAAAGTTGTTCGGTCTCTGTCTCTTCCATCTGACCTCCGAATTTCAGTCTTATCGGAGTTATTTTGAGACCTGTACACCAATCGAAGTGAAAGCTGTTCAGAAGAGAATCTGCTCCGAATTTCAACAAGTTTTTAAATCAAAGTTCCTGCTTTCCGAAATTTAAATTTCTTCTTCTTTTTCTTAGGGACTTGCAACCTCCCTTCTTCTACATCCCACCTTTCTTATAACGTGGGTTCGATTCTTGAGAAAGCAGAATCGTGGGGATTCACGCTATACGAACTAAGAGCGTTCGTAAGACTTCGGACTAAGAGTGTCTGTAAGCATCGATTTATGACCATATAAACATCATTGTTTTGGTCTAATCCAATTATTCTTGGAAATCGATTTCTTGGTAGCATAGCTCGAAAATCATAATATTAGTTTTCGTGGAAGCATTGACTCCGAAACTAATCCGTTCTTGTTTCTCCTTTTTGGATATCAAACTTGAAGGAGCTCGATTTTACTCCATTGGATTCTACGGGCACAGGATATTTATTGCCTACAATCCAAGAGCCCTGTTCTAAAGGAATCGCTCAAGACTCACAAACTGAGATAGATAATTCCAGGGCACTTACCTTGATGAAGCGCCACATGAAGATGGCACTCCAGTTTGAGTACATGAATGAGGATAGCGCTAGAAACCTTTAGGTAGCGCTTCGTAAATGTTTTAACAACATTCACAATTTTCCGAACTTAGAAGCATGATGGAATTATCTCTACTTCCCTAACTTTGACAAAGTTATGGAATATTGTTCGAAAACTCTCCGCATCAGTCATTGATGCATGCCTGTGAAAAACTATCACAGAAGAACAATTGATTGAGAAAACCCTCAATACCTTCCCTGTCTATGCTATGAGGTCCTCTGATTTATTTCAGACTCATGTAAACGCAAGACGGATCACAAATTTCCATAAGCTAATTGGAGCTATGGCATGTGTTGAAAGGCACAGCCACAAACTTTGTGAATGGAAAATATGGTAGGCCTCAAGATGGCTACCATGAGCATCGTTCAATGGCTAGAAGAAGTCGCCATGGATGATATGATCAACATGCTCATGAAGGTCATCGCCAAAGTTGGCAGATACATGACCAAATGAGTCATGACGTTGAGGGTTGGGGTTGGACACCATGGCGCCACTTTTGGCCATGGTAACACTATTCCAACGCCAATGGTCCTAGGGACCATTTATATTGCGTCAATACGCCTCAATCAAGAGAGCATCCTCTACATTATGTTTTATGGAGTACTTGATCAATGGTGATCAAGACATCGACTTAAAAAAGACTTTAAATCTGGCGATGAAGACAAAATGCCGCAGATTTTTATTTCGAATAGTCTTTTATTTTTCCAAGAATTATGTCATGGCAATATGCCTTAATCAATAAATGAAAATTGTATTAACTCTATCTCATGTGGCGCATCTAATTAAGTATGATGTCTAGGAAAGTAATTGAGATTAGTGGTATTTAAGAGAGCCTTGCTCCACAGACATCTCTCTCTACTTCCCTGGTCATATTTGATTGGAGTTACCAAATGGATATAGTGACTACGATTTGTCTAAATTTGATTTTTATTTTGGATTAGATAAATGGTCACGAAACTTTGATATAATCATTGGCTATTATTAATAAAGTATCGATTTATTTTATCTCATGTCATAGACATATTTTTCGAACTTTATTACTTCAAAGATATAAGAGCCAATGGTTTTCATGTGGAAACAAATTTTGAGAATGGATAAGAGTTCCTTTGCATCACCTCTAATGACTATGGAAATAAACGAGTATTAGAAAAACCTATGTGTCGCTCTAGTGGGTTGTATGAAATCACTATTGGAGTCATTGAATCTAACCACGTCATGAGAGATGATTTATGGGATTCTGACCATATAGGCTTTGGCATGACCATTTGGGACACCCAGGTCGTGATATGATGATCCGTATATTAAAGACTTCACACAGACATCTATTTTTCAGAACGAAAAGAAGTAAAAATCAGAATTTGGACCCCGAAAAGAGCCTTTGCCCCTCATGGCGCTGTTCACCCCCAAAACCGGCCATCCTTGGCTGGCACCGCCGTCCCCCTGCGGCCTCAAGGTGGCATTGACGCCACCAATGCTCTTTCAACTCCAACTTTTGCTTTTCAAGTATATTGTGACTTCGTGGCTCAACCAAAATCCTCATTGGTTGTTTCAAAAGCCCATCATTCATTCTGCAAAGTCTGCTCTTTAGCAAAATTAGGATCGAGACCATCCTATACAAAGGACACTAAAGAAATTATACAGTTCTTGCAAAGATTCCAAGGTGATATTTGTGGACCTATTCAACCACCATGCGGACCATTTCGATATTTTATGGTATTGGTTTATGCATCGACACGCTGGTCACATGTCATGCTTTTGTCGACAAGGAATGCTGCATTTGCTAAACTCCTGGCCCAAATTATTAAGTTAAGGGCTCACCACCCTGATCATCCTATTAAGTCTATCAGATTAGACAATGCTGGGGAGTTTACATCAAAGACTTTTGATGATTATTGAATGTCCATTGGGATTGAAGTTGAACATCCAGTTCCTCATGTTAACACCCAAAATGGTCTTGCAGAAGCCACCATTAAACGACTACAAATGGTCTCTAGGGCATTTGTAAGGCGCACCAATCTCCCTATTTCAGCTTGGGGCTATGCAATATTGCACGCAGCTGTGCTTATTCGTCTGAGACCCATTGCCACTTAACCCTTTTCTGCGTCCCAGATGGTGACTGGGTATGAGCCTGATGTCTCACACTTACGCATATTTGGGTGTGCAGTTTATGTGCCTATTGCGCCACCACAGTGCACCAAAATGGGTCATCAATGACGATTAGACGTTTACGTTGGATATGATTCTCCAACGATTGTCCGCTACTTAGAACCCTTGACAGGCGATCTCTTTACCGCTATATTTGCGGATTGTCACTTTGATGAGACAGTCTTCTCGTCGTTAGGGGGAGATAAGAACATAAATGTTTAACAGGAATGACAAGAATTGTCATGGTCTGTCCCCACTTTGTCTCATCTTGATCCTCGAACCACACAATCCGAAATTGAAGTGCGGAGAATTCTCAATCTTCAGAACGTAGCAGTATCGATGCTTGATGCGTTTTCTGATATAGCTAAAGTGACGAGATCATATATACCTGCTGCAAACGTGCCTGCAAGGATTGATGTCCCTAAAATTAGAGGACATGACGCCATCTTAAGGGCAACTGAGCATGGCGCCAACGTCCCCTCTCACAGTGATGGTGACGTTGTGGCTAGGCCCACGGCTCCTGCCAGGAAGCGCGGGAGGCCCATAGGTTCGATGAATTCTCGCCCAAGAAAGAAAGCGAGTTTCGCACAGAATAATCCATTAATCATCGATGTAAATAATCCATCTCATGAGAATATTCCGGATTATGGTTATCATTAGGGGACGCTCCAATATCATAACCAACTCCAGAGAATAGAGAGATCTCCATGAATTACACTAGTGTACATGAGATGATGGATATAAATTCTATGGCTATTGATGATGCATTTGAATATCATGTTGCAAAATGAATTATAGAACATGATGATATCGAACCTCGCTCTGTCGAAGAATGTCAATGAAGAGCAGATTGGCCTAAATGGAAATAAACGATCCAGGCTGAATTGGATTCACTAACAAACAGACAGATGTTTGGGCCTATAACGCAGACACCCCCAGATGTAAAACCTGTTGGCCATAAATGGGTCTTTGTTAGAAAGCGTAATGAGAAAAATGAGGTGGTTAGAAATAAAGCTCGCCTCGTGGCACAAAGTTTCTCACAACGCCCTGGAATTGACTACGAGGAGACAAATTCTCTCGTAATGAACGTTATAACGTTCCGCTACCTTGTCAGTTTGGTAGTTTCCGAAAAACTGGACATGCAGCTTATAGATGTGGTTACCGCATATCTCTATGGGGATATAGATTCAGAGATATATATGAAGGTTCCAGATGGACTTCAATTACCAAATCAAGTGACTCTAAACCACGGAGCGCGTTTTCAATAAGATTAAAACACTCACTATATGGATTAAAACAATCCGGACGGATGTGGTATAACCATTTAAGTGACTACTTGGTTGGGAAGGGATATATTAGTAATGAAATATGTCCATGCGTGTTCATTAAAAGAACAAGTTCGGGATTTGCAATTGTAGTAGTTTATGTCGATGACCTAAACTGCAATCGTAGCAGTTTATGCCAAATATTTGAAATCCGAATTTGAGATGAAAGATCTTGAGAAAACACGGTTTTGTCTCGGTTTAGAACTCGATCACCGTAGTGATGGGATTTTGATCCATCAGTCTACATATACTCAGAAAATCCTAAGGCGCTTTAATAAAGATAAAGCAAACCTGTGAGTACTCCCATGATTGGTCGAAGTTTTGCGCCCGGAAAAGATCCGTTTCATCCAAAGGATGAGGACGAAGAACCATTAGAGGCCGAAATGCCCTATTTAAGTGTAGTAGGCGCATTATTGTACTTAGCTCAATGCACAAGACTGGACATCTCCTTCGCAGTGAACTTGTTAGTTAGACATAGATCTGTGCCAACACGCCACCATTAGATTGGTGTAAAGACAATCTTTCGATACCTAAGAGGTACGATTGATATGGGCCTATTTTATCCCTACAGAGAGAAGAGGAATGACGGAAGAATGAGATCGGACCCCATTAGGCATGAAGCCACCGTCCACCATAACAACATGGCCGACCATTTTGCCGCCAACGCAGCCACCACCACCGCCACCACCACCAAGGGTGGCCGGCCTCACTCTCCTCCACTTCAACAAAACGACAATGATGTTTTGATGGGTTTTGCTGATGCAGGGTACCTCTCTGACCCTCACAAAGGTCGCTGCCAAACGGGTTATGTCTTTACCATGGGAAGCACTACGATATCTTGGGGGTCTACAAAACAGACCCTTATTGCTACTTCCTCAAATCAAGCAGAGATTATTGCTCTACATGAAGCCGTACGTGAATGCATATGGCTAAGATCTATAATTAGACATATACGAGGAAGTTGTGGTTTGAAGTCTACCATGGATGAACCTACATGCATTTATGAGGATAATGCAGCTTGTATTGAGCAAATGAAGTTAGGTTTCATCAAGGGTGACAACACCAAGCATATATCGCCTAAATTCTTTTACAATCAGCAACAACAATCACTTCTAAAGATTGAAGTGAATCAAATTCGATCAGATGATAATACCTTCAAGAAACATGTGAAGAGCATTGGATTGAGAAAGTTATCCGAACTCCCACGATTGTAGCAATCAAGGGGAGTTATGATGTCTACATGTTCGATCTCGAAGAGTAGAGGACGTGTTGTACTTTTTTTCTCCTCCTCGAGCGTGTTTTTGTCCCCCAGAGTTTTTCACTCGAGTAAGGTTTTTAACAGGGCAACGGATGAAGCGTCACCACCAAGTTTGAGCGGCACAAGGGGGAGTGTTGAAGGAAAATCAGTTTTGTGTGCCTAATCAAACTAGGAGTAGTAATAGGAGAAAATGTTCTAGAATTCCTAGTTCTATTCGGATTAGATTTCCTTGTTACATTAGAACATGTACTTTGTAATCCCTATATATAGGGCTCCTATTCTCAATAATGAATGA
>BDJD01013859.1:0-21978 GCA_002564525.1 Rosa multiflora | reverse complement strand
TTTGACATTTGATGTAAAATTCTGCCTTGTGATATTAATAGATGGAGCTTCAGCTTTCCTTTTGTTCTGTATATTACATTTGCTCAAGTGTATGATCCTTTTTAAGTGATTGGAAGCCATAAACAATTAGAAACTCAACATGCTATGAAGCCCAACAACATAGCTGCTTCATCACAGACAGTTTAAAGGGATCACTGTTTGCGACTATCCCATATAATGTCACTAATTAATTTCCTATCTACTTCTTCCTCTGTTAATGTTGTATTAACTTCTTTACTTGATTGTGCTCCTCTGTTAATGTTGTATTTGTTTGTAAGCTCAAGAACATGAACGGAAAGCATGCTAAAATAGATGGATTGAAAGCGTTGAGCCCACGAAATCGCTAACAATATCTATTATACAATAAATATTCATAGTCTGTTCATCATACGGGGTAAGGAGACATAATTTCTTTTATTGAGAAATTCACCAAAGCAATGAGATGAATGCTGAAGGAATTATGGGTCTCTTGGTGCAATCGTGCTCGAATTTAACACTGATTAGATTATTAGTTCAAAACGAGCATTTGCTATAATAATTAATTCCTATGGATTAATATGCAATTGAAAGTCAAATTATTTTACAAATGAAACAGTATGTGTTGAATTAAATTGAATTAAACTATATCATATATTCATATTAATCCGTTGGTCTCTTAATTTGTGGTCAGATGCTTCATTTTTGTTGCTTCATTACTGAATAATTGAAGCACGACAATATTTGCAGTTTTCTAATCACATAATAGTATCTTTTAGTCAATGTTCCAGTGACTGAAATTAATTTGGCCGTAAACCTTATGATCAGTAGCCATGCTATTGTAATTAACTTCTGAAAAATTTTCACATTATTCGTAACGATTTAATTTCTTCCAACATTTCAGAGAAGCATCATTCCATTCGAACAAATTTACGAGAGCTTGCAACTATATGATTAAGTATTTGGGGTGAGTTTGGCATTTTCTTTTTTTAAGAATTGGGCTTGTGCGAGTATATCTTGTAAATAAACAACTCATTCGAAAATGACACGAGCAAGAAAAATGAAATGAAAGTGAGGAGGATAGTAACGGAAGTTGTATGAATATAGAATGAGGAATGTTCATTACATATGAACAGTGAAAGCCTTGTCATGTAGAACAAATTCATGTGAATGAAAATTACTGACAAGAAAAGAATAGGACTTAAAACTTTTTTAAACGTTCAACAATGCAAAAAAATTAGTGTGTGAGCTGAATTTAACTACGAAAACAGATAACATAGGAATAAAGATGTCTATGCAAATCCAGGTTGCAAAAATGATTGCTTTCTTTATTGAGATTGAAATCAAATACAAGTATATGATGTACCGTATCATCAGAACTCAATCAAAATGCACGATCAACTTCACACCAAAAGAAAAACAAAAATGAAAGCCACACAAACATAGAAATGAGGATACATGATTGTTGTATTTAGCGTCTAGCTAGTACCATAGATAGCTAGATAGTGTTCTTAGTTGTAAGCATCAGGGTTGGCTAGAAGGTGGCTCTCAATAATCTTGAACAAACCAGCGGCCCTTTCTTTGCCAGCCTTAACATGCTCTTCCTTGATCTCAACGTCACCCTTGGTGTGGTAGTTGCTGGTGCTCTTAATGACGGAGCCTCCGTCGGAAGATGCTACCAACTTAGTCTCATACGAGATCTTCTCAATTTTGTCTGAGATAGCATCTCCTTCAATCATGCTGTACTTGTACACAAAGTTGTCCTTGTCAATTCCGTCAATCTGATGCTTCACGTAGCTGTATTCACTTCCTTCCCCGAGGTTGATCTTCTTGATGGTTCCAACACCTCCATCTCCTTGAAGAATCTCGGTACTTTTGACTGCTTGGGGAGCAATCTTGGGAATGAGGTTGTCTGCATCGAGAACGAAGGCCTTGAACAACCTGGTTGGTGGGATGACAGAGGTGAACTCAGATTCATAAGTGAAGACACCCATGATGATGACTTAAGTTAATAATTTGATGGAAAAACTTAACAAGTAAACTTTGGAGGTAAACGGTATTAGATGTGGGAAAGTATGAGAACTTGATGTGGTATTTATAGCCTTCGAGGAAGTAGATCTATGGAGTATGGACAAGGCTTTAAATTTTTCAATAGCTGTAGAATTTTGATTATATGCATGTGAAAATAGGGAATATAATTTTCAATTCAGGGTGTGAATTCAAACATCAATCTTTTAGTCAAGTCATCCTAGTTTGAAGTTCTGGAAGTCCAATTAGTCGATCTTGAGGTACGGACAGCCAGGGGAACTGTGAAAAGTGAAAACTCCGACGTTAGGTACCGACCCATTTCATTCCAACTACGTAGTAGTCTCACTGTCCCAGTAACAAGCATGACGAGTTTCTATATATGTCTCCAGTGATTAGTGTTTTACCCCAGTACTCCTTGAGAAAAGGTTATATAACTACCACAATATCAGAGAACAGTAAAATGAAAAAAAAAAAAAGATTTTTCCGGCCTATCAGAAGCTTCCATCAAGACTTGAAAGCTCGAGTCTCGTTCAATAATGGCAGACACCGGTCAACATTTCCGGTTTTGTGTTTTAAATATACGTAAGGATTCATAAAACTTAGGTGGCAACTACAAAATCAGCCCCAAAAATCATACTTTCATATGAAATTAAAAAAGAGAACTGGTCTGTGAACCTGGATCTCTAACACACTAATTTTATGATCTACTCAAGTAGCTTAGAACTATAATTTTAGTTGAGATTAATTAGCATAATGGATAATTAGCCGAGTACTTCTTTATAAACTTATAGAGCGCCTTCTTTGACTGAAATAATGTCCAACTCAGACAACTGAAAAAGCATGATCGATTTCCTTTACTGATATATCTTTTAGACTTGCTCTAAATGTTAATGAAATGAAATGGGAATGGGACGACGCAATTAATTCCAATTTCATATATGAAATGTTGAAACTCCAATATTTTGGAACTGGACTTCATTTCAGTCCCCAGTATGGACATTCCTTAAACTGAACTTTAGACTAGTTTATTTCTGAAATAGACCCCTAGTGTACAAGGTGAGAAGTGACCTAAGGATGAAGAAACGATCACAGTTTATAAAGATTGCAGCATAGAGTCGGGTGCTCTGTTTTCAATTGCAATTCGTGGCTCTGTTTTGGTTGGTAAGAAATGTGGGGGAGATGTTAGAAATTCTAGCCCTCACTAGATCAGATTATGGCACTGAATTAGTCACTTGCTTCGTTCAAAACGGGGGTGTAAAATCAGTACTTTCAGTTAAACAGTTATTATCCTACTTACTCAGGAGTCGGGAACCAAACAGAATGTTGAATTTTCTAGTTTGGTGATTATGTACCGTCAAAGTCCCACTTATTTGTGGGGGATATAGGGGGTGAACCAAACAGAAACGGTAGTGATATCTGTGGTCACAATTTTCAATCCTTATACTTTGAGTTGGTAATAAGGCTAATCATATACTCAAAGCCAAATTACTCACTGAAAAGAGTGTTTCCTAAATTGCTGAATTGATGGGAAAACAGAATAGAAAGAAACACGATGTGGAGATCAAGGAAACAAATAAGATCAACCAAACGGAATAGCCGAATGGAAATCCAAATTCAACAAGGCTCCCAGTCCAGCACCCAGGAATCCAGGATAGATTAATGAATTATTACCTACTACCGCACTTTCATGTCCCAGTTTTGAAAGGTGGACCAAAAACACACAATTAACAAAAGGAATGCAGCAGTGTCTATACGAACAAATCAAACAAGCAGTTCCAAACACTTATATGGTGCACACTGAGTGTTCCACATTTCTTGGCTTGCCTTCTGGAATTTCTCTCTGAGGCAGTAGCTTGCAAGTCTTATCTCAAACTAAGCTTAACATCGAAACTGACAGCATTCCCAAGGACAGCAAGTCTAAGGTAGAAGAAAGACTTGTCAGAAACAATTAACCAGAGAATTCTTGTAGCTAAGAGAAATATGTACGTGTTATGGCCAATCGATACTTACAAATATCAAATGTTTTGCAACGCCATTGTTATGGCCAAGCGATAGCAGGGGCCTCTTCCGCGATATTTCACTTGGCCTTCCAAATGAACATGCAAACAGTACTTATTTATTTGAATGTATGAGAAAAGCCTAGCTATGAGAGTTATTATTTGTTTGATAAATTTTTATTGACCACAATTGTTGGGAAATTCTAGAGTGTATGTTATACACGCAGTTACAAACAATTGTGATGCATAAGTATATATTCACCATCATGACACAGTGAACGCTTTAGAGTGTGTTTGGATAAGGGAAAAAATGGGGGAATTTAAAGAAAAGTCGGTATTTCACAATTCCACGACCCAAAGTCCTCTGTTTGGATAGACACTCCATGAAATTTGCAATTGCTGCACGAGAAAAATCGACGGAATTGGAGATGGAGATTCCCGACTTCAATTCCTTCAAATATAGGCGTTATTCTTCAATTCCGTCCAAGCGGGGAGATTTGCTTTTCCATCGTGCCAAAGCCTTCGTGTCTGGCGGTGAAGTTTCATCTTATATGAGTTTATATAAAGCTATAATTATATCAAAGTCTTCCAACTCAGAACCGTAAGATAGGAGCTTTGATAAGTACCACAGGAAGAGGAACTGATTGGATAATAGAGGAAGACGAAGACGAAGTGGAGGGTTGCTGTTGGATATAGTCGTGGCCTCCTTATTGGAAAATTGGCTGCACATACAACTTTATCGTCTATCTTCTGAAAATTCATTCTTCTTCTAAAAATTAGATATATCTCCTTCTATATATATATATTAAAAGTTGAATAGATGATTTTTGTGATTGATTAAGAATGATTTTTGTGGCTGTGATGCTGGATCTATATTTGATGCGTCAGAATCAAATTCTGTTGGAACATGAATTTCTGTTTCATATCTGTTTGGTGGTTTTTCTGTAAGCTGCTCTTCCTCTCACTGTTTCTTCTTATTTGCATTTGGTTGTGGTTTGGCACCTTTTATGCATGATGTAGCTCTTGATCTTTGAATACAGACAACAATGGTTCTGTTCTGGAGTATGTGTAATATATGCAATGGATTGTTTCATAAATCCTGAGGTTGAAATTTGTTGTTATTGAACATAACGCGAGGCTTGCCCATGCTGGAGTTAAGGACTCTTACATCCATGTTGTACTTGATTTCTCCATCAGAGAAGCTTCCTTATGTAGTGCTTTATGTCTAAACCAATCAGACGCAGACTTTATTATTTTGATATTTTCTGTCAAATCTGCACCCTGATTTTCACACCAAATATAGATGTCTCAGTAAGCACTAAGGAACAAAACCTCAACTACAGAAAATTGGACAGAAATATATATTTAGTGTACGTTATAGATCAAAGGCAAGGCCAAGAGGGATAGAATTATGGTTGGATCTTTGTTTAGAATCTGATCCTAACTTTTACTTGATTATTCCAATAATTTGTTTGAATTTGATTTGAATTCCATTAACAAAAATAAGTCCAAACACTAAAATTCGTAATTCTTGTCATTTAAAAAATTCAATTTGATTGAGTTTAGGTCACAACGAGTGTTGGCTTGGTCAATCCAATGCTGGTCAGGAGGACTCTGGTTGGTGAGTTTAATGTCGACACCAGTGAGTTGTCTAGTCTTAGAGTTATTATTGGCTCGACAAGAGGTGAGATGTTAAGGAGTCACTGTTCCTGCGCTTTTGTCTTTGTCATACAGTTGTAGTGCAAGTTTAGAGTCAGTCATTATAGATTTCCAGTGTGAAGTCTAGAGGCCATTTCTGGGTTAGAGATGTCGCCTATAACTCATTGTAAACAGTTCATTATTAATGAAGTTCTTATTTGATCAAAAAAAAAATTCAACATTATGAAATCCAAACAATAGAATTCTCAATCAATGGAATTTAAATTCAAGAAATCGTAATTCCCATGATTTGAGAATATCTGTGGAAATTGAAACTACTTTATCCAAACACACCCTTAAAGAATTTGAAAGTCCAGATATAAGATATATTTATTCGGTAATAAAAACTTACAGTTACGTCTTCATGATCTTTCTGTTATTGACCACAATTGTGATGCATAGTATAGTCATCGCATGACATAGTGAACGCTTCAAATAATTTGAAAAACCAGATATAAGATATATATTTGGTGATAAAAACTTACAGTTGAGTGGTCATCGTCAGCTGTATCTTCTATCTCCATCTCCATTTTCATCCCATCCTCATCTCCATCTCCAAATGCGTCTGCATCTGCATCTCCATCTGCGTCTGCATCTCGATCTCGATCTCCATCTCCATCCGCATCCGCATCTCCATCTCCATCCGCATCTTCATTTCTTCATCGCTTTCTGCTATTGGTACCCCATCAGGGGAAATCTTCAACTGAATCAGGCAGTAGTCTACATCTACAGTGATTGACAATGGGAGTTTGGCAGTGCAATTTAGGGAGCAAAAGCCCTGTAGACTTTGTAGCCAGCGAAGTTTCAAATATTGCAAACGGCTGAAAGCAATCTCATTTTCTGTATCATCATCTTCATCTTCGTTGCCTGCCACTAATACTACAATTTCTTTACAACTTGTCACTGTCAAATTCGTGAGTTGCACTAAGCTTTTAGCTACCGAAGAAGGTGCTAAACACTTCAATCCATCACACCTATACACTTTCAACGTTGTTAGATTCTGGAAGGACACTGCAGATGACACTAAATTCTCTAGTCTGTGACAGAACTTCACGTTAAGAGATTCCAAGTTTGGAAAAACTGGGCCCGCTGGTTGGTTCTCTATCCCAAGATGCCTCACATCCACAGAGGAGAGCTCTAGAACTCTTACACGTGGGAGGGACCCAACTCTTACAGTTTCCCCACAACCATTTCTTTCGTCCACAAATATTTTGGGCATAGACTCGTACAATTTTAGGACTTCCAGATTAGGTAATTTCTGAAGGAAAAGCACTGCCGCATGCTCGAGGCAGGGTTGTTTACAGCTCCAAAAATGTATATATTTCAGTTTGCTAAAGATCGACTCTACTGGGGATGAAGATGGACCATACAAAATCTCCGCGGTAGACACCTCCAATTTTTCCAAGACGGGGAATGAACCCTGAAATAGTGTAATACGTGCATCAATGTAAATATAGATGATAAATAGCATATACAGAGAGATATTTCATACTTTTAAGTCTAAAAATATAATGATTTATATCTTGAATAGTACTTATGGTATGGATTGAAATTTAAACAAGCTATATAATTATACACTTCAAAAAATTGAAGAAAGTTATGGCATCACTTTTTTTCTTTGGTCCAGAGAGAAGTGCACTAATAATGTCACAATAAAAAGGTAAAAGATATGAATCATCTCTGTGACTTTCGGGCCCAGAATGCTTAAATCCATTTGGTTTCCAGATATATATTATCTCCCAGGTTTGTGAAATTGATCAGGGTTGATCTAAAGGCTATTTTTGGCAAAAATTCATCAATTAAAATACATATCCCAAAACCATTGAGATGGTTTATTATATTATGTTTAAGAGAATATCTCTTGTAAACCATATATAATATTACAAAATTATTACATATCAACTAATTCTTTTTTTTTTTCTTTTTTTTTTGGTCTATAGGTGTTAACTAATTCAAAAATGAAAATAAAATAAAATAAATCCCACACTCTATAGTCCACACTTCTGTGTGTGGGTTCCATCTAGTAACTTCTAGCCATAAGATGTTTGTAACAATGGTTAGCATGAGGAACTAAAAGAAACTAAGAAAGCCTTCACGGGTATAATCTAGCGACAATGGTTTGTAACCACATGTCAAATGCAGTCATGGTGATGTTTTAAAAGAGTTGAAGTAATGACAAATTAAAGTAATGCAGTCATGGTGAGGAACAAGTAGATCTCAGCTACATATATTTTAAATGCAGAAGTTAAAACTTAAAACAACTTAAAATTATGCATTTATCCTCAGCCATCAGATTCATTTGTCCCTTATAGTCCCCAAAACATTGTTCCTTGAGAGAGCAACTCTATATATATATATATATATATAGAGGCTCTTCCACTAAGCGATCCCTTTTTTTGGGGTCTTTTATAGGGATAGACATTAGACAAACTTTTCGATTATATTTCGGCATCTCAACCGTTTATTTTTTAGGTCCTAATGTGTAGATCACTTCTCCAAATTTTCAGCCAAATCGGTGATCGTTAAAGGATCCAAAACTGCAATTTACACGAACGGACAGAATCTGTAGAATCGGAACCGTTCGTATTTATAACGGTAAATTGCAGTTTTGGATGCCTTAACAATCATCAAATTGGCTGAAAATTTGCAGAAGTGATCTACACATTAGGACCTAAAAACTGAACGGTTGAGATGTGAAAATATGATCGAAAAGTTGGTTTAATGCCCTATCCCTAGAAAAGATCAAAAAAATGGATCCCTCACTAGAAGGGCCCTGCATACACACACACACACACACACACACACTAGCAGGGCTCACCCACTATGTGTGTGGAGAGAAGTTAAAGGTAGTGGAGAAACTTCTAGTACAACTACCACATTTTCTGTTTTTTTTTTCTATTATTTTGTTTTCTATTTTACAATTTACCATATTATCCCTATTAATTAATTATATTTCATAGTTTTTTAATAAATAAAGGTTAAATTGGTAAAAAAATTCAATTTTGGAGAGTAAGCTCTATTCTCTTAATAATAGTATAGATATATATATATACACAAACTAAATTATAATATAGAGAGAAGTTTCAAATAAGTAAATTGATAAAAGTACTCCTACATACCTTATCAATTAGAAAGAAAGGTTGTTTAGTTGGAGCATGCATTTGCCTTTCCTTAAAGACTGATAGTTCTGCAGCAAAAATCTCCACTTCATCTTTAAACTTGAAATGTTTGAGCAAGGGCCACTCAGAAATATACATTCCGGGATAGAAGCTCTTAAGCCTTTGCATAGATTCAAAAATCATAGATTCAACTTTTGGGAACACAAAGTTGGGACCCCTTGTTGATTCTGGAGTCCCCTCTTCCTTGGCAACAACACTCTCCATTTCATCACAACGACCCGCTTTCATCTTTTGCAGCTGTTGAAGACCTCTAGTTACCATAGATGCGGGAAAAATATATTTCAATCTGTGACAATAGTCTATATCCACTGACTTTAGATTTTGACCGTCTTTCAACTGAGTGGTTGATGTGCCATGTGTTTCGTTGACATTAGTTTCTCTACGTTCATCAAATACCACTTCCATTGACTTGCACCCATTTATGTTTAAGGTTTCTAAAGCACTCAATCTTCCCATCATACTCGGTGGAAAAATGCTTCTTAGACTGACACAATTTTCCACAGAGACTTCTCTCAGTCTGCAAAATGAGCTTGGATCCAACTTGTTGTGCCATATGGTCTGCAAGAACCTATTGGTTGTGTCGTAGCAACTGATTTGCAATATCTGCAGTCTTGGAGATCTTATCTGCATATGTTATATACATTCAGCTTATCTGCATATTATTTTAATGAAGTGGACTTATAATTGAAAACATGATGAAAGATTGATCGAGAACCGGATATAAAAATCACCTTTTCGTCAAAAAGAAAGTTTTGGCTACAAGTCTCATTGTGGGCCTGAAAGTTCTCATCCAACTCTCTCTCTTGAATCTCTCTGCGGAATGTAGTGTCTTTTGCAGTACTTTCTCCTAGTTTACAACATTGTAGCATATACAGTCTCTCCAATGATGGAAATTCAATACAACTTCCAGCTGTGCAGAATCTAGCAAGGTTTGGAAGAAAGTCCAGTTCCAGGATTTCTACCTTATCAATTATGTTATTTTGGGATTCTCTTGTTGATACTATTTCTTCCATGGCCTTGCAATTTGATATCTTGAGCCGTTTGAGCTTCACAAGACTTCTAGCCATAGAAGATGATAACAAGTATTTTAAACCATCACAATTTGACACCTCCAAAGTTGTTAAGCTGGACATCACAACCTGCAGTGCACATAGATTATTAATTAGCCATGTATGTAAATTTGAAATATTAGGTACAATTGTAGGACTTCCAGATTAGGTAATTTCTGAAGGAAAAGTACCACCGGATGCTTGCAGAAGGGTTCACACCCATAAAAATGAATAGATTTCAGTTTGCTAAAGATCGACTCTACTGGGGATGAAGATGGGCCATACAAAATCTCCGCAATAGATACGTTCAAATCTTCCAAGACGGTGAATGAACCCTGAAATAGTGTAATACGTGCATCAATGTAAATATAGATGATAAATAGCATATACAGAGAGATATTTCATACTTTTAAGTCTAAAAATATAATGATTTATATCTTGAATAGTACTTATGGTATGGATTGAAATTTAAACAAGCTATATAATTATACACTTCAAAAAATTGAAGAAAGTTATGGCATCACTTTTTTTCTTTGGTCCAGAGAGAAGTGCACTAATAATGTCACAATAAAAAGGTAAAAGATATGAATCATCTCTGTGACTTTCGGGCCCAGAATGCTTAAATCCATTTGGTTTCCAGATATATATTATCATCCAGGTTTGTGAAATTGATCAGGGTTGATCTAAAGGCTATTTTTGGCAAAAATTCATCAATTAAAATAATGTTCAAGGCATGTTCCAAAAATGGCCAAAACCATTGAGATCGTTTATTATATTATGTTGAAGAGAATATCTCTCATTATCCCTATAAGGGATAATGACCATTTACATAAGGGTGCAGCTATTGCCACCCTACAATTTTCTTAGTTCACCCTACAAATATTTGAATTATTGAAAGATTATATTATCCAAGTGCAAAATGACTAATAAGTACACTAATTTTTCATTGCCCACCAAAATTTAAATTTATTACTATTTATTTTTGTCTTATTGTTGTCTCCTCACCATTAATTCATTATTTAATTCACAAAAATATTAGTATTTCATCAAAATCTTTGCTATCCCTTTGTGAACACCGAAAGTAAAAATTTAAAACACGAAAAAAAAAAACAATTACTTCTTCATTGCTCATGGTCGTTAACTTATTGATATTTTGATATGAATTAAAATAGACGAACATTGAAACTGAAAGAAAAAATTGAAAAAATGGAAGTAAATCTAGTTTATTTGGAAACTTTAATATATTATATATTTTTTTATTGGTATAAATTAAATGAGAGATTTTTGTTTAAATTTTTTTTTTTTTTGTTAAATTTTTTTTTTTTTTAAATTGGATCATAGATATTTTTGGAAAGAGAATTGGGTTAGATAAGCAAAGTTAATAACTGAAATTAAAATGTAGGGTGTAATGAGTAAGTAGAGTGAACAAAGAAAATGGTAGGTGGCAATCGCCGCACCCTTTACACAATTTTGGGGGTTAATTAACCCCACTTACTCAAACACTCTAAGAGATTGCCTACTTACACAATATTATATATATATTTTGCCCTAATACCCAATTAAGTTATTTTTTTATTTATTTTTGTTTATTTTTAGGACAATTTTGCCCTCTCTTCCTTTGTCACTTAGAGAGAGACTTTGCCGGACCCCAGTAGGCTGTCGAGGGATTCCGGTGACCGGCCGCTGGACTCTGGTGAGAAGTTAAAGGTAATGGAGAGAAGTTAAATGTGTGTGGAGAGAAGTTAAAGGTAGTGGAGAAACTTCTCATACAACTACCACATTTTCTGCTTTTTTCTATTATTTTGTTTTCTATTTTACAATTTATCATATTATCCATATTGTTCAAGGAAAACCTAATTTGTGTTTAGCCCAAACTCTAGGTTACTTAACCTAGCGGTAATAGGATTTAATTAGAAGGATCTAGAATCCTAATCAATGTAGAATTACTTTCCTTGTATGATTGAGATTCTATGCATTATAATCCTCTATATAAAGAGGCCCCTATTATCAATGAGAACACACAGCGATTATCTCTCAATTTCTGATTTCCTAAAACACGTTATCAGCACGAAGCCCTAACCCTGAAATCCTAAATTCGTAGCCTTCAAATCCCAGAAACCACCGCCGCCCACCTTGAAGCTCTCACCTCCAGGAGTCTAGAACCGGCGGCGCTGCCCCCAGAACCTGCCGGAATTAACCTGAACCGGCCTCCGGAAGTGACCAAACCAGCCTCCAAGAAGAATCCGAAGATCTCATGCCCGGTTTGCCATCTTCCCGTCCACCTTCTACTGCCATCTTTTGATAGCAGCTGCATCTCGTCCCCAGATTCCGGGAACCGGAAAAAACCTCACCGGAACCGGCCTGGAAACATCCGAACCGGCCGCCTGAAGACGCTGCACCACCGAACCGCCTCTCGCTTCTGTCAACCAAGCCCAGCAGAAGCAGCCCATCTTCAGCTTCGGCCCAAAAGAAAGGATAAACCCTAGGCCCAGAAGCAGAAGGACCAGCCACAGCCCAGAAACTCAGAAGCAGCCCAGAGCCACGTCAGCACCACGCAGGCATCCAGTCAGCAACAGTCAACCAGCCACGTCAGCCACTAGTGCCACGTCAGCAAGCCGGTCAACCACAGTCAAAGCTGGTCAACGACCGCCGACGATTTTTCCGGCCACTTTTCGGCACTTTTTCGGTCAGCTACAGTACTTTCCTGCGATTTTTCGGTCAGCTACAGTAACTTCCCAGCAGCTACAGTATTTTTCCGGCGACATTTTTTTGGCCATCTTTTTAAGGTAATTTTTTCTAAAAGTTCCCGTTTTTGAAGTTTTTTTTTTAATTTCTTCTTCTTTTTCGGGGACTTCCAAAATCCCTTCTCCTACCCCCCTTTCTCTACATAGGGGAGACCAAAAGCCGAACTGTGGGGGTTCGTGCTCACTCCAAGCTTGGAGCTTGTAGATTCCTCCAAACTTAGAGTTTGTTGAGAAGAAAACGATCGACCACATACATCGTTGTTTCGATCTAATCCAAAACCCCTCTTGGAATCGGATTTTCGTGGAAGCGACTACGCTCAGAATAGTTTTTCGTGGTAGCCTTTTTAGCTCTGAAACTAACCCTAATCTTGTGTTGTTTTTCAGGATGAGTTACCTGAACAAGTTGAATTTTGTTCCACTCGAGACAACTGGCGCAGGATACCATAGGTGGGTCCGAGATGTGCGCCAACATCTTAAGGCTGATGGACTTCTGGAAGACATCCAAGAGCCTAGTCAGAACGTACTCTCCATTAAGCAAGCTATTGCTTTTGAAGCAAAACAAGCTAAAGCCATAATTCTCATGACAAGGCACATGAATGACGCGCTCCAAAATGAATACCTCAATGAGGAAGACCCAAGAAAGCTATGGGTAGAACTTGAGCAGCGATTTGGCAACGTTCGTGACTCCCTGCTTCCTGATTTAGAAGTGCGATGGCATAGCCTCCGCTTTTGTGATTTCAAGTCTGTGCTTGATTATAACTCAGAAGCTCTTCGTATCAAGTCTCTGATGGAGTATTGTGGCCAAGCCATAACTGATACGATGTTGATCGAGAAGACTCTCTCTACCTTCCCCGTCTCTGCACTGATGATTTCAAAGAATTATCGGATTGATGTAAATGCAGGACGTATCACAAGGTTTCATGAGCTCATTGGCGCCATGAACGTAGCTGAAAAGCACGATAATATCCTTGTGAAGAACTGTAATGCTAGACCCGTGGGAACTAAGCCTATTTCGGAGTCTAACTATAGTCGCGCCCCCAATGGAGAACGCAAGGAGCGAAACCCTAAGAGTAGGGACATTTCTGGACATTCTGGTCCATATGTTCGCCCTAAAGAGGAAGAAAATCGCCGAGAGAGGCGTGCACGGAACCGTGGAGGTCAACGTGTGAAGAGAGAGAGAGGCGGAGCCTCCGACTATGGTGGTAACGCCACCAAGAGCATAGGTCGTCCAAATTGCGCCCCAATGGCGCCTCGATCAAGGGAGCCTGACCATAATGATGTTTGTTTTCGATGTGGATCAATTGAACATTGGGCCAAAACATGTACCGCACGCCAGAATGTTGCAAACGCATACAAGACGTATCGTGAAGCAAGGGAAGCAAATTACATGGCACAAGAAGATCAAGATGGCGATCTCGATCTAAGGGTGGAAGACTACAAGGATCAAGACCCAGAAACTGGCGATTTTGATTAAGTCTTTTTATTTTCCAAGAGATGTAATAGGCAATTGCCATATACTTTGGATTAGATTCTCCTAATGGTTAAGAGACAATGATGTACTTCGTTGGCTTATGAATAAAATTTCAAGTTCTTTTCATTATGACTCAATTTTGATTCTGAGCATATGACTTTGTGAATACGATGGCTGGGCCATCAGTATTAATTCAAGGACATGGAATAGCCCAAGTTCCACTTGCCAAATGGCACCTTGATTACAGCTGTCACAGAAACTCTCTACGCTCTTAGGGCAAATCGTACCCTATGAATAGCTAACGAATTCCATGCGAAAATGCATGTAGAGAACGGAAATGAGTTCCTCTGCATCACCTCTAATGATTGCGAACAAAGACGCATCTTAGAGAAGTTTATGTGTCTCTCTAGTGGATTCTATGTCACTATTCGAGCTATTAATCCAATAAAGTTATAAGAGAAGATCTCTGGGATTTAGACACATATTGGCTTTGTCACGACAGGATAGATCATCCTAGCCATGATATGATGATCCGCCTACAAAGACTTCACATGGACATCCTTTCTCTCGAGCGAAATGAAGCATGAATCAAAAGTTGATTCCTAGACTACGTGTGACCGACGCTGCCTCCTAGGGCACTGCCTCCGTCCACCACCAACCTAGGGCTGACGCAGTCCCTATCCATGACACCATGGATGGCGTCCATCATGGTGATGGGGCCCCAGGTGATGCTGCAATCACCAACTTGCTTCACATAGCGTTTCGGACGCTCAGGCCTAACCAAAATACTCAATGGTTGCTTCTAAGGCCTCTCGCTCGTTTTACTAAGCCAGTTCCTTCGGGAAATTAGGACTGAGACCGTCCTACGCAAAGGATATGCAAATACTCATTTTGTTCTTACAACGAATCTGTAGGGATCTTGTGGATTGATTCAACCAACTTGCGGACGTTTCAATATTTTATGATGTTGGTTGACATGCAAACACGCTGGTCACGTGTTGTGCCATTGTCCACCTATAAATGCTGCTTACGCTACACTCCTAGCACATATCATATGACAACGGGCTCACTCCCCGAATCATCCTATTTAGTCAATTGGATTTGACTATGCTAGAGAGTTTACATCGAAAGACTTTCGATAGATATTGCAATGGGCTTAATGTTGGACATCACATTCCCATGTACACACCCAATTGGTCTCGCGGAAAGGACTACGATGGTAGTCCGAACATTGGTAATGCGCACCAATCGTCTTACATCCGCTTGGGGTGATGCAATATCGCATGCGGCTATGCTAATTCGTCTACGACCTACCGCCACTCAATGTACCTATGCGTTACAGCTAGTGACTGGGTACACGTATTTTGTACTTACGCACATTTGAGTGAGCCATTAATGTGCCAATCGCGCCGCCACGACGCTCTATGTTGGGTCCTTACAGATGAATGGGCAACTACGTTGGATTTGAGACTCCAACAATCGTCCGCCACTTAATGCCCTTGCAAGACGATCTCATTACCGCTAGATTTGCGGGTTGTCAATTTGATGAGACAGTCTTCCCGTCGTTAGGGGGAGATAAGAATACGGATGTTCAGCAGGAACGACTGGAATTGTCGTGGCCTGTCCCCACTATGTCTCATCTCGATCCCTATTACAGTGACGAGATCACACAAATATGCTACAAACATACCTGCAAGGAAGAACATCCCTACGAGAGGACGTAGCACCACCTACACGGAGGTAGGCATGGCGCCAATGCCAAAGAGAGTGGCACTCTGGCATTACAGGCTATGGCCCCAGCTGGGATGCGTGGGAGGCCCGTGGGTTCGAAGGATACTTTGGCACATTCCAATCCTTTGATCATCAAAACTCAAAATTCGCCTCATGAGAATCTTCCGGGTTATGGTTACCGTTGGGGGACGCCTCAACGTCAGAACCTATTTCTGAGAATATAGAGCTCTATGAAACTTACACTAGTGTACGTGAGACGTGGGATAGAAACTCCATCATAATTGATGATGTAGTTGCGTTTTTTGTTGCGCATGAGTTTGTTGAGTCAGATGATGACCACGCTCCGTTGATGAATGAATGCCAACGTAGAGAGTTTTTGGCCTAAATGGAAAGATGCGATCCAGGTTAAGATGGATTCTCTAACGAAGAGGAAGGTTTTCGAGCTAGAGATGCCAACGCCTCCTAATATAAAACCTGTTGACTAATGGGTCTTCGTTAGAAAGCGTAGTGAGAAAAAGAGATGGTAATCTCGCCTTATGGCGCAAGTCATCTCACAAAACGCCTTGGAATCGACTACGATGAGACATATTCTCTCGTAATGGATGTCATCGCACTCCACTACCTTGTCAGTTTGGTAGTTTCTGAATAACTGAACATGCAGCTTACAAATGTGGTCACTATGTATCTCTATAGGGATCTAGATACGGAATATATATGAAGGTTCATGATGAACTTCATTTACCCAAGTCAAGTGGCTCTAGACCATGGAGCGCGTTTACAAAGAGGTTGAAACGCTCACTAAAGTGACTACTTGATTGGGAAGGGATATGCCCACGCGTTTCTATGACAAGTTTCGGATTCTATCGCGGTTCATGTTGGACATGATCTTCATTAGAAGCCCTTAAAGAGTTAAGGGAAACCGCTGAACACTTGAAATCCGAGTTTGGATTTTGGGAGAATACCATTATGTCTCGGTTTGGAACTTGAGCATCATGTCGATAGATGCTTAGGCATTTTTGACAAGGTCAAGCCTTTAAGCACCCCCATGATCGTCCGTAGTCTTGATCCTGAAAAGGATCCTCTTCGTTCGAAGGATGATGACGAAGATGGGCTAAGGGAAGAAATGCCCTAGTTAAGTACAATAGGCGTATTATTGTACCTAACTCAATGCACAAGACCGGACATCTCATTTACCATGAACTTGTTAGCTAAGATATAGCTTTGCGTCAACGCGACGCCATTGGATTGGTGTAAAAGATATCTTTCGACATTTGAGATGGATGATTGATATGGGCTTGTTCTATCCCTACAAAGAAATGATAGATTCGGACCCATCACACACCAGAAACGCCGCCAACGCTGGCCTGCGTTCTCTATCCCCATCCCAAAAGGACATGTGTTTTGGATGGTTTTGCTGATGTTGGGTATCTTTCTGACTCACACAATGGTCACTCCCAAACTGGTTAAGTGTTCACCATGGAAAAAGACCATGATATCTTAGAGGTCTACAGAATAGACCGTCGCTATATCTTCGAACAATGCAGATATCATTGCTCTTCACGACGTAATTCGTGAATGTCTGTGGATTAGATCCATAGTTACGCATGTTCGAACAATTGTGGTCTGAAATCTACCACAAATGAGCCTACGAGCATTTAGGATAATGCTGATTGTTTTGAACAAATGAGGCAAGGCTACATCAAAAGCGACAAAACCAAGCATAATCAGCAACAACAGACTCTCCTCGAGATCAAAGTGAACTAGGTTCAATCTGAGGATAGTGAGGCAGACTTGTTTACTAAGTCATTGCCCAAATCCACGTTCGAGAAATATGTGGCAAGAATTGGCTTGCGGAAATTATTTGAACTCCCATGATCGTAATCATTAGGGGGAGGCGCAGACATCAGGGGGAGATGTCTACATGTTCACCTCGAATCGTGAAGGGTGTGTTGTGCTCTTTTTCCCCTTCGACCGAGGTTATTTTTGTCCCACTGGGTTTTTGTTACTCGGCAAGGTTTTTAATGAGGCAACGAGAGAAGCACTGCATTTGGGCAACACAAGGGGGAGTGTTCAAGGAAAACCTAATTTGTGTTTTGCCCAAACTCTAGGTTACTTGACCTAGTGGTAATATGATTTAATTAGAAGGATCTAGAATCATAATCAATGTAGAATTACTTT
Organism: Rosa multiflora; assembly: GCA_002564525.1. Taxonomy (NCBI): domain Eukaryota; kingdom Viridiplantae; phylum Streptophyta; class Magnoliopsida; order Rosales; family Rosaceae; genus Rosa; species Rosa multiflora. The sequence continues at coordinate 3,888 of BDJD01013859.1, read as the reverse complement.
CCTTGTATGATTGAGATTCTATGCATTGTAATCCTCTATATAAAGAGGCCCCTATTATCAATGAGAACACACAGCGATTATCTCTCAATTTCTGATTTCCTAAAACACGTATGAATTAATTATATTTCATAGGTTTTTAAAAAATAAAGGTTAAATTGGTTAACAAATTCAGTTTTTGAGAGTAAGCTCTCTTCTCTTAATAATAATATAGATACACACACACACAAAATCTTATAGTGTTTCAAATAAGTAAATTGATAAAAGTACTCCTACATACCTTATCAATTAGCAAGAAAGCTTGTTTAGTTGGAGCATGCATTTGCCTTTCCTGAAAGACTGATAGTCCTGCAGCAAAAATCTCCACTTCACCTACAAACTTGAAATGTTTGAGCAAGGGCCACTCAGAAATATACATTCCGGGATAGAAGCTCTTAAGCCTTTGCATAGATTCAAAAATCATAGATTCAACTTTTGGGAACACAAAGTTGGGACCCCTTGTTGATTCCGGAGTCCCCTCTTCCTTGGCAACAACACTCTCCATTTCATCACAACGACCCGCTTTCATCTTTTGCAGCTGTTGAAGACCTCTAGTTACCATAGATGCGGGAAAAATGTACTTCAATCTGGGACAATTGTATATATTCACTGACTTTAGATTTTGACCGTCTTTCAACTTAGTGGTTGATGTGCCATGTGTTTCGTTGACATTAGTTTCTCTACGTTCATCAAATACCACTTCCATTGACTTGCACCCATTAATGTTTAAGGTTTCTAAAGCACTCAATCTTCCCATCATACTCGGTGGAAAAATGCTTCTTAGACTGACACAATTTTCCACAGAGACTTCTCTCAGTCTGCAAAATGAGCTTGGATCCAACTTGTTGTGCCATATGGTCTGCAAGAACCTATTGGTTGTGTCGTAGCAACTGATTTGCAATATCTGCAGTCTTGGAGATCTTATCTGCATATGTTATATACATTCAGCTTATCTGCATATTATTTTAATGAAGTGGACTTATAATTGAAAACATGATGAAAGATTGATCGAGAACCGGATATAAAAATCACCTTTTCGTCAAAAAGAAAGTTTTGGCTACAAGTCTCATTGTGGGCCTGAAAGTTCTCATCCAACTCTCTCTCTTGAATCTCTCTGCGGAATGTAGTGTCTTTTGCAATACTTTCTCCTAGTTTACTACATCCTCGCATATACAGTCTCTCCAATGATGGAAATTCAATACAACTTCCAGTTGTGCAGAACCTAGCAAGGTTTGGAAGTCCGTTCAGTTCCAGGATTTCTAGCTTAGAAATTATGTTATTTTGGGATTCTCTTGTTGATACTATTTCTTCCATGGCCTTACAATTTGATATCTTGAGCCGTTTGAGCTTCACGAGTCTTCTAGCCATAGAAGATGATAACAAGTATTTTAAACCATCACAATTTGACACCTCCAAAATTGTTAAGCTGGACATCACAACCTGCAGTGCACATAGATTATTAATTAGCCATGTATGTAAATTTGAAATATTAGGTACAATTGTAGGACTTCCAGATTAGGTAATTTCTGAAGGAAAAGTACCACCAGATGCTTGCAGAAGGGTTCACACCCATAAAAATGAATAGATTTCAGTTTGCTAAAGATCGACTCTGCTGGGGATGAAGATGGGCCATACAAAATCTCCGCAATAGATACGTTCAAATCTTCCAAGACGGTGAATGAACCCTGAAATAGTGTAATACGTGCATCAATGTAAATATAGATGATAAATAGCATATACAGAGAGATATTTCATACTTTTAAGTCTAAAAATATAATGATTTATATCTTGAATAGTACTTATGGTATGGATTGAAATTTAAACAAGCTATATAATTATACACTTCAAAAAATTGAAGAAAGTTATGGCATCACTTTTTTTCTTTGGTCCAGAGAGAAGTGCACTAATAATGTCACAATAAAAAGGTAAAAGATATGAATCATCTCTGTGACTTTCGGGCCCAGAATGCTTAAATCCATTTGGTTTCCAGATATATATTATCATCCAGGTTTGTGAAATTGATCAGGGTTGATCTAAAGGCTATTTTTGGCAAAAATTCATCAATTAAAATAATGTTCAAGGCATGTTCCAAAAATGGCCAAAACCATTGAGATCGTTTATTATATTATGTTTAAGAGAATATCTCTCATTATCCTTATATAAGGGATAATGACCATTTACACAAGGGTGCAGCTATTGCCACCCTACAATTTTCTTATTTCACCTTACAAACATTTGAATTATTGAAAGATTATACACAAGGGTGCAGCTACTGATGATTTGCAATATCTCCAGTCTTGGAGATCTTATCTGCAAATGTTATATACATTTAGCTTATCTGCATATTATTTTAATGAAGTGGACTTATAATTGAAAGAGTGATTCTAGTTGGACCTCTAAATTTGATATTTGGACCTCCAGAGAGAAAAGACTAATAAGGACAAAGAGAGAAAAATGAAAAATTATGTAAGTAAATAAATAAATACTCTTCTTACCTCCTCCAACCAAATATAACATTTAATTATTATTTTTTCCCGATATTTCCTTATATTGCCTATATAGTTTTATAATTTACTCAAAACAATTAAGTAAAAATAACAATTTCTATACATGACCCATCATTTATTACAAAGGTAAATTCAAAACAATCTGATTTGAAATTTTCTTAAACTAAATTAATTGAATTTATGATATAGTTATTATCGATCTTCCAACCCAATACCCTTGAAATCCTTTTTTAGTAAATTCAAAGGGGTTCCAACAACATATCAAGATCGAGAACCAATTATCTTATTAATTTTGGTGGAGGAGAGACCTACTTATAAGAGAGAAATGTGATTTTGATTAATTTTTCTTCTTGTGGTTGAAGATAAATATAAAAAGTAGAATAACAAATTGTTGTATTTCATAAGGCCGTTTTGGTAAAAATAAGGAGGTCTACTTAGTTTTTCAAGTATTATAAAAAGTAAATTAGAGGTGTACTAAGTATGAGAGGTCTAAATAGCAAATTTGGAGGTCCAACTAGAACCACCCTAATTGAAAACATGATGAAAGATTGATCGGGAACCAGATATAAAAATTACCTTTTCATCAAAAAGAAAGTTTTGGCTACAAGTCTCATTGTGGGCCTGAAAGTTCTCATCCGACTCTCTCTCTTGAATCTCTCTGCGGAATGTAGTGTCTTTTGCAGTACTTTCTCCTAGTTTACTACATCCTCGCATATACAGTCTCTCCAATGATGGAAATTCAATACAACTTCCAGTTGTGCAGAACCTAGCAAGGTTTGGAAGTCCGTTCAGTTCCAGGTTTTCTAGCTTAGAAATTATGTTATTTTGGGATTCTCTTGTTGATACTATTTCTTCCATGGCCTTACAATTTGATATCTTGAGCTGTTTGAGTTTCACGAGACTTCTAGCCATAGAAGATGATAACAAGTATTTTAAACCATCACAATTTGACACCTCCAAAGTTGTTAAGCTGGACATCACAACCTGCAGTGCACATAGATTATTAATTAGCCATGTATGTACATTTGAAATATTATTTTGCTATTATCATATGACGGTAAATAAGATAAAGTGAACTACCCTTGCAAGAGGATTGAAGATTAGCTTAGTAGCTAGCACACCTCAAGTCCTCAACATATCAAAGCAAGCTTTTGAAAAGAAAAAAAATCTAATGACTTTCACAACGATTTTTTTTTCTTTTGATAAAAAAATAAGGAAGATTTTTAATTTATTTTTAATCAATAATTAAGAATAATGGGTAGATTTTTTCTATTGGAACCTCTAAATTTACTCACTTGACCTCTATGCTTTTTACACCTCTTATCAAATTTTCAAATACTAAATT
>BDJD01013858.1:0-16937 GCA_002564525.1 Rosa multiflora | reverse complement strand
AAAAAAAAAAAAAAAAAAAGCCATTATAACGTACCAAAAATGAAAAAGAAAAAAAGGGGAAAAAAAGGGGAGGCCTTTAGCACGCGGTTTACTTCACACCAAGGCCGTCACAGCTATTTTACTGCTCTGCTCTCTCTGTCTCTCACGCTCTATTCCTCTCTTCTTCAAGCTCTGTGTCCCTCGGTACAGAGCAGAAACCAAAACCCTAAGGAAACCTCGACCGCCATGGATTTGCAGCACAACGACTTCGATCGGATCCTCTTCTTCGAGCACGCTCGTAAGACCGCCGAAGCTACTCACGCTAAGAACCCTTCCGATGCTGATGTTCGTATCTATCTATCTATCTATCTCTGCCTTTTCTCCATCAAAAAATTATTACCTCCTAATCACTAACTTACTTGGATTCATTCTTGTTTGCGAAGAAAAACTAGAATAAAAAATTGTACTTTTGAATGTTTGATTACTTATTTACTTAATTTTTAACTGCAGAACTTGACAAGGTGGGCTGGAGCTCTATTGGAGTTATCTCAATTTCAGAATGTGCAAGAGTCCAAAATTATGATCCAAGGTAAATATATATGAATGACTTAGTACTGTAAGTCTGTAACTAATGATAGGCATGAGCAGATGGTCGTGAATTTGTTCTATGTGTTCTTATGTGTGGCTGTGACTTTGAGAGGAATATGTTTTTTTATTGTTGATTTGTCTATTTGTTTGTGTAATAGCATTTGAATTTCGAAGGCATTTTTGTTTGGTTTGAGTGATTTGCAAGTTATTGAATCGGCAGATGCAATTTCGAAGCTGGAGGAGGTGTTGGTGCTTAAACCTAAGAAACATGATGCTCTTTGGTGCCTGGGAAATGCACATACTTCTCATGCGTTTTTGACACCGGATGAGGAAGAGGCAAAGGAATATTTTGACACTGCGGCTGAGTACTTCAAGAAAGCTGTTGCTGAGGTAATTCTCAGATAAATTGAGTATGGAAATTTTTGCTGTGCCTTCCATTGTATAGTTACTGATTTTTTTTATTTGTGTTTTGCTTGTGTAGGAACCGGGAAATGATCTCTATCGGAAATCTTTGGAAGTGTCTGCTAAGGTGATTGTCTGCTTGATCTTGTGAAAATGCTTGTTTTTGCTGTTCAAATCATGTGTTGGCATCCTTAACTGTGGTAATGTTGGGGACTTGCATACAGTACTTCAAGTCGTTTTAATTTGCAAGCAACAGGACCTTAAAAAGATACCTTTTGCAGAGTCTATCATACATTGTTTAGCATATTTGAGAAGTGATGGAAGGGTTGTTAACTTCGGAGATTGTTGTAAATCTATCCTTGGAGACTTGTTCTTCCTTTTCCATAGATATTGTTGTAGATATCTCTCTCTCTGAAGCCTAACATGTTTTTTGGTATGTTGGACTTGTAATGTAATGATATGTCCTGTGTTTATTGCACAAATTCTTATTCTGTTTTCTTTCTGGCTGCATATGATTAATCTTTAAAGTATCCATCTTAGTGGCTTGTAGCAGATCTTAATATCAGGTTTCTGCTGTAAGGAAATGATAGTAATCAGTGTCCTGTCATGGAATTCGGTTTATCTTTGAATTAATCAGCCATGACGGTTCTGCTAGTTTAGGGAATGCATGTGCCTGTATACTCCACAATTATCTCTTGTCTAGTATAGTTTCATTTGTTTCCTGGAGAATTCAGTTATACTTGATTGAAGTATCATTTATATATTACTCAACGAATTACCTGTATGTTATACTTATTGTGTGAGCTTGTTATGCTAAATAAATTTATATCCATTTATAAAGTTGTCGAATCTTGTGCTTATAGGCCCCGGAATTGCATGTGGAAATCCATAGGCATGGTTTGGGTCAGCAGGTGACGGGGGCTGCTGATGGGCCTTCTACTTCCTCTGGTACAATGGTGAGTTTTTAGTTTGTAATATCCTGAAACCCCTTTTATGTGCTGAGTTCATGGAATCGAATGTGCATAATTGTGCATGTGTGTACTGAGTTTATGGAATCAAGCCTGCAGTAGAGATGTCATCCAGTAGTTAGTTAATTGATTTTGATGAAATATGTTTCTACTTCAGTGCATTTACAGCATACTTTTTAAGTATATACGGCAGTCCTTGTATTGCTATCATTGTTTATTTCTTGATCTGTTAATGAAACATTTCTTCCTCTCCATTCTTCCTTCTACAGGCTGCAAAGAAAAAGAAGAGCAGCGATCTTAAGTATGACATATTTGGTTGGATAATCCTTGCTGTCGGAATTTTTGCTTGGGTAGGATTTGGGAAATCTAATGTACCTCCCCCGCCTCAGCAGTGAGCATAGCAATCTTGGTTGGTCACAATCTGATTCTCTGGCACTCTGGAAGGCGCTTTGGAGATTTGTCATTCATCACCCCATAGAGCTGCATGTGAAATTGATTCATATGTTGCTGACCATCCATCAGTTAACTTTTACCTTGGAAATATTCGCCAATGTAACTTTTAGATGATAGTTTTGACTTTTCTCTAGAAAAATATATTGGAGGTTGGGCAGCTTGTTTTCTAGACGTTGGTTTGTCTTTGCCGAGTCAATTCTTTGGTCTCAATTCGAATGCTCCTCACAAGCTCAGTATATTTGCTCTAATTCGCTTTAGTCCTTGCACTGCTAGTGTTTTGTGTTGTTGTTATGGCTGATTGCTCATCTTTCCCTTGTACTCATTTCGGTGTATCATGAGTACGAGTACTTACTGTCCAGTAACCTCCAGTACAAGTTTGCTGTTTGCTGTTTGCTGTGAATGCCAATTAACAATTTTACAATTAATTAAGGGGAGGAGTTTCACTTATTTTGCAATTTACACTTTACATTTCTTTCTTTGTGAGTTAAATTTTATATTTTCGTAAAAATTTCAATAAAAAAAAGAAGAAGAAAGAGTGGTGTTTTTTTAAGTAACGATTTTTATTGATGCCATTAAAGTGTCTCCTCCCTTGGCGCCTTCCTACCCTGGTAAAAGATACTCTTATTAATCTCCTCCCTTGGGGCCTTCGTACCCATGTAAAAGATATTATGAGCTAGTTTTGAAGTGATTTATTTCATCTATATTCCTCGAGAAGTAAATTTGTTGCCGATGCTATCGCTAATATTGGTCATAGCTCTGATACTCCTATCACTTGATCAAATAAACTATCGCTTACTTCGTTGTCTGTCTTTAATTGATAAGTTTAAGTCCGATTGTATTAGGAGTTTTAATTTGTAATTTAATTTCTCACCTTCAAAAATAAAATAAAAAAGACGCTTACTTCGTTGTCTGTCTTTAATTGATAAGTTTAGGTCCGATTGTATTAGGAGTTTCAATTTGTAATTAAATTTCTCACCTTCAACAATAAAGAAGAAAGTGGTCCTATATTGTCATTTGCCCACGTGGCGGTCATATCTATTTGGCAGATTGTGGCGCCACTGTAAAAACCTAGAAAGCTCTTTCATTTCCTTTTTTGAGAGAAAATGGCAATGGCTTCTCGTCCAAAACTCTACGCCGGCGACTTAGCTTCATCTTTCAGCTTCTCCCGGTCTTTGCCAAACCCTAAGCTTTTCCCCTCTCCACGTGCCTACTTCGCCGCTCCGAAAAGCCGGCGGTTCCAAGTGTTGGCTTTCGCCGTCAAGCGGAGCCCTAAGCGTCTCAAATACTCCACTCCTCGCTTCACCAAGGTCCTCCCTCTCACTCACTCTCTCTCACTATTTGAAGTTAAAATCAAACTGAAATTGATTTGATTATACTAGGAGGATGAGTTACTGTATGTCGGAGTTGATCCATCAGGAGTTGATAGCTGGAAATTGGAGCCGGTCATTGATCTTCTGAAACAAGGAGCGGTTGGGGTCATTCCTACTGACACTGTGTGAGTCACAAACCCTAGCCTCGGTTTTATTCTCCATTCTCCCAAGTTATTGCGCATTTGGTTTTGATTATTGTTTTGCATAATTGTGAATGTTTTAGGTATGCAATAGTCTGTGACCCGAGAAACCACTCAGCCATTGATCGTCTTCGTAGGTAGAAATAATGCTCTTGTTTCCTGATGTTGTTTGATTAATTGCTGTATTGATTTACTGTTAAATGCAATATGTCTCATGTGGTTAGTGTTGTCGTATTGCAGAATCAAGAAAATCGAGTCTACAAAGGCGAGTATAGCAGCTTCCTTTCACTCATTACTTAAATATGCTTGATTAGTTCTGTTAGTTACGATTTCTGATTGCCGATTGGGGTTTTGATTTATGTTCTTTTGACTTGCTGGTGCAGCCCCTCACCATCTTGTGTCACTCGTTCCATGACATTGATCGATTTACAACAGGCTTCCCTCGTGGTGATTCCAAAGGTCATGCAAATATCTTCCGAGCTGTTAAGCAATGCTTACCTGGGCCTGTAAGTTTGTTATTTCCATGTCTTATTATTGCTTGTAGCTATAGGATTACAACATGACACTACTGTTGATAGACAGCTATTGCATATGAAGAGATGTCAGTGAAGACACTCATGTTACAGTGCACTAGGTTCCTCAAATTTAGCCTATAATTGAGCTTTTTTATGTTACAGTATACCTTCATCCTAACTGCAACCAAAGAACTACCTAAGCAGTGTATAGGGTTTGGGACGGCAATTGCCAAATACAAATCTAGGAAAAATGTGGGTGTTCGTATGCCTGCTGATGCCATCTGTCAAGCGATACTGGAGAAGATGGATACACCATTGATTTCCACAAGGTATGGCTGGTTTGTGCACTTATTTCTCCTTTATATTTTCCCTTTACATATAATATGAACAACTCCTGGAGAGTTTTGGCATGAATCAACTGAAAGTAACTCTTAAAGAGTTTTGGCACAAGTGACTCTAAGCAATATACAAGAGCTGCTCCTCTTCATTACTTGTGCAAATAACTTTTTTTCTCCACTCTAATTTCTATGATATGGCACTGAATGCGTATCTGTTGTCCAGTTGCAAGTGCCCGAAGGAAAATGAGTGGATTTTGGATCCAGTTGTTATAGCTGATACATATGGACCAGAGGTATGGTTTATCACATGGAGATTTTTATTGTTCATTTTTGGTTTTGTATTTTGTATTCTGTTGTCATGGGTTAATCTCTGTCTTATAGCTCTTGAGTTGTGTTTTGAATTCATTGCAGGGCCTTGATTTTGTCATTGATGGTGGGTTAAGAGTGGCTGATCCATCAACTGTGGTTGACATGACAGTGTTTCCTCCCAAGATCATACGACAAGGAAAGGTGATAGATCATCCATGAATTACAATCTGAATGAGTTATTTCCTGCTCAAACACTGCCAGTCTACTACTCCAGGAATACTGATTATTTGTTTTTACTTTTACCATCAGTTGTTCTTGTAGCATAATCTTGATGCCAAAGAGAAATGCTTAATATTGAAATATGATTTGTGTCCTTTTACCATCTGTTGTGAGAACCATTCATATTTGGTCCATATTTTGTGTGGTTATCTGCCTGAGCAATTCCAGTCGTAGAACTCTTTGTATAAGTAGGCTGTTCTGCAAATTACTTTTGACAAGTGTCTTTCTAAACTATAAATGCTCGGTAGTCTTGTATTAATTTTCTGATCATATCTACTTTCAGGGACCTCAATTACACTGGATGGTGGCTGAAGATGACAATGAAGATGAATATGAAGATGACAATGAACATGCTGAGACAGTGGAAAGCTCATCTCCTCAACCACTCAGAAGATAATCATTGTTGCTAAATCCTGTGGACAACTAAGATTAGGATATATCGGATTTCTTCGCACTGGGGTTGCACCTTTTGATGCTCCTTGAGGATGACCTGTATGTTCTGTAATTTTTGTAAATAAGTGATGCAGGGAATACTTAAGACAGTGTGACTGATATAGAAAAAAGAGCCAACATTTTTTTGTTTTTTAGTTTTTGCCCTTTTGGTCAGGCTAACAGTGCCCTTTTGGTCAGGCTAACAGTGCAAGCCACTTGTCTGCACTGGCCTTTTAGCCAATGAGATTTGTAAGTAGGTCCATCCGAGTTCCGACCCTTCTCAGATAAATACAATGATATTCAGCTGAACTGTTGAAGGCTTGAAGCGCAATATATTTTTAATTCTTTTAGTTTTATTTTTATACAACAATTAGTTGATTGTGAGTTCTCTCGCTTATAAAATAGAGATTAATGCTACTAAATGAAATGGTCCTCCGTCGTGACAGACTAACTGACTATTGGAATGTTGGTCTAATCATGCGGGGTCAAACCGGTTAAGGCCATGAATTTCCCATTTTTGGCTTTATTGGTCCATGTTATATAGCAAGCTCATTGAGGCCTTTAACCGAAAAAGAAAACTGACAGGTAGTGGTAGGTTGGTGAGTGGTGGTTAATGGTGTCTGTGAATTTCATTAAAGTAGCAGTTATGAGGGTGTGATGAACAAGGCCTCTGGTAGTTGCATGAGCTTTTCTTCTGTACATGGTCTTTTGAATTTAAAGCCGTAAATGACAAATAAACACACTTAAAACATTACTACAGCCACTGCCTTTGGGACCTTGTGCCTTCCAGCAACCACACTCTTCTTTTATTTTGCTCCTCCCCTGTCCTAGATTTAGGACTTAAATGTGATTTTCATTCATGGCCGTCGTTGCCAGGGGTTTGTTCATCAGGTTTCTTCAGCTCCATCTTTATGCTTTCATTATAGGGTACATTCAAATCTTAGCGGAGTCAACCGTACTCATTCGATTCGATAGAGCTCCACCGGCACGGTCAAGGTACTCTTACGCTGTTTTCCGGTACTCAGTTGTTACGCTGAATGGCTCAGATGCATGCAAAGAAAGAATGTGTTTCATTCACTGTCAGGTGCGTATTGTTCATTCTTCATTTAAGGTTCGTGATTTAGCTGATCATAAGAACTTCAAGATTTTTAAGTTGATTAGCTGTTTATTTAAGCTAAATGTAGTGTATCCGCACGAGCTACTTCTTTCATTCATAGTGACTGTATCTGTTTATGAACAGCTTGATGCCCAAACTCTGAGTCCATGTCCAGCTAAGGACATAGTATTCAGAAACTTGACAGTCAACAGTGACCATGAATTTCTTGTCAGTGTCACAACTTCGGATGGACAAAGAAACTCATCAGCTCATTCTTGGTTCATTGGTCAGTATTTATATCTGCTAAGTAATTCTGAGGTTCCTTATCTATAGCTACTTGCTAGGCCTTGCCTTTGTAAAACACTCTTGTATGAGCTCAAATTATTTCAATTAGTATCCCTAAAACCTTCTCTTGTTTCTAAATGTCTTGTAATTGATCTGATAGATACAATACCGCCAACTGCAACAATTTTTAGCAGAAAGAATTATACAAGCGCTGAAAGAATAGCCATTGATATCACTTTCAGTGAAGCTTGCACCGGGAAGGGTGGCTTTAGGTGTGTAAACTCATCAAGCTGTGATGTAAGTGGACTTCTTACTTATGCTTCACCAATTCATGAAGTTGTCATTTCAAGAATATTCATGTTATTAGCATGGAAAATTGTAGACAAAAGGTAACCTTCATGCTTTCTTTGTAGGTTATAATACATGGTCCAGCCCATGTACATGCATCTTCCTTGCGCATGATTAAACCTGGCATTAGTTACAGTCTCGATGTAATTCTCTCCTTTACAAGTATGAATGGTCGCATTGTCATCAGAATGGCAGATAAATTTTGTACAGATCAGGCTGGAAATAGCTTCACAAGGACAAATGGTTCCACTATAATCATTCACGTTGGTAAGACATAACTTACAAACTTACTTCAATCATGATATATATGTTAATTGACTCCTCTGACAGTGATGACATCTGTAATGGATGTCTTAGATAGAAGGCCAGTGCTAGCAGATTTGTGGACCTCCGTTCCTGCCTATGAGTTAGTGATGAATGGAGTCCCAAGAACTGTCCTTGCAACTAACAAATTGGAGTATGTGCAAATATTTTTGGGCTTCAGTATTCCCATTATAAACACAACAGAGCAGGTCCTAAATGCAATGATTGTCAATTCGGGTAAATTAATACCTATTCATCGCAGAAATCAAGGAAGCCGCCAGTTTAATTTCCAAGTAAGCAGAACTTACAGCTGTGGTCTGAATAGTAAATAACATTAGCTGTTGAAGGGTTTTAGGTAGAACGAGTTTCTGTATCCACCACTGTTAATTTGTGTGTGTGTGCGCGTGCGTGCGTGCTTGTCTAAATCATTTCACAAATATGTTTAAAATTTTTACTTTGTAGATCAGGAATATATCTAGAACTGAAATCATTGTGATTGAATTACAAGCTGGACTATTAATCGGCAGGACAGGCACTCCTGTCTCACCGGTTCCCTCAATTACATTCCTTTATGGTATGACATTCTACAGTTTATAAGCTGAAGTTGGTTCAGGGAGTCTTTTGGAAGCTTTGTGGAGCTAATTGCTTTCCTTTTCTCTCAGATTCTGTGGAGACCGGTGTAGGGCTGAGTACTGGTTCTCCAAATGTTACTAAGGACCACATCATAAATGTAGTAGTTGAGTTTACAAAGCCGGTTTTTGGCTTTGAGGCCTCAATGGTGAATGTGGTCGGGGGTAGAATAACAAGGCAGGTGCATATTGTTACTCTTGAAACTTCTAATATTACAACATGCCTATTGCCAAAACTCCCAAAAGTAATGTGCAATGTTTCTAATTTCCTTTTGCAGGTTTAGGGCACTTTCAAGAGCTCTTTACTCCTTGAATGTACAAGCAATCACTGAGCATATGGTGTCAATTTCTGTTCCTGCAGGGAAGGTATATGATATATCAGGAAATCTTAACATGGCATCTAACCAACTTGAAGTGAAACACTGTACGTCTCATTTCTTCTCTTATTTGGTTCTCTACATCTATTCATTCCCCACATTTATTTTCTTTTAATTTAATCAGTGATGATTCATTAGTTTTTGGTCCCTGGCCAATTTGAAACTTGCCAGAGAGTTTGGCATGCAAGACTATACTCTCACTACAGTATCTACTATAAGATATCAATGAAGCTTAATAATTGACAGACTTTAGCAAAAGGATATATATTGTCACACACACATGCGCACACACAGATTCACATGTCTTCTCTGCTTGACCCTCTAGTCTGTGCAGACTCAACCCCTGCAATATCAATGGCATTGCAGTCATTTGTTAGTGCTGGTATATTAGCAACATCACTAGCAGCTGCTATTCTCTCAATTTCAACTGCACATCTTGGAGCAGTGGGAATTGCTTCTGAGAGAATCAATGTTGTTGTCTCCGATTCCTCAATGAATCTACATGTAAGATTCAAATTGTTTAATAGAAGCAAATATCCAAGTGGAAAGCTTTCTTCATGTCTCGTTTTCACCCCAATGTATTATCTGCTTGGTCTTAAAATAGGGTCTGGTCGGACACCTTCAAGTTTTTGTCCTCTCAGACTGGTTATCAGTTAATCAACCAATTGAATATTTCGAGACAACCAAAGGTCTTTGGTGGCTCATACCTCGTCAAAAGCTTCCATGGAAGAAGGATAGTGGTTCAGTTTTGCACCACCATGTCTACTTGGCTGAAGAGAATCTTCAGAGGAAATCTATTGCCTCATCTGTAGGAGGGTCTTCACATAAAGGGGTCAACGTTCAAGTTGACTCGTATCTAGCCAATTCTTCATATATGTGCAATGAAGTACCAGTTCCCATCAAGATGGGTCCCAAGTCTGGCTGGCTTCTTGAGCAGCATAACATGCATATGACTCCTTATGGATTACCCCTTCATTCTAATGAATATTTCATGTATTTCTTGGTGAGTATCTATTTAATGCATGCTGAAACTTTTTCTCTTCAATGTAAACCTATCTGCGTATGGCTAATTATTTGTCTTACAGAGAGGAGAGCCATTGTCTGCTAGCAATGTCATCAAGGGAATGGAGAATTACCTAGGGTAGCTTCACAATTACCTTTAATGCTTTGATTTTAGTATGATTTTTCAAGTACCTAGAAGTACCAAAATTCAATAGATAAGCTAATGTTATCATGCCCAACTACTTTTAACAGGTGGGAAGACCTACTGATGAACTTGTTTTGGCTTGGTATTGGAGGAGGCACTTTAGTCATCATCCATTTATTGATATTAGTTTTCCTAAGATGGAGAACTGGAACACCAGCTCATGGTTTACTGTCAGTTCCCAGATTTGAGCTCTTTCTTCTAATTCTCATGCTACCTTGTATCTCTCAGTCCTCAACTTTTGTTATAAAAGGTAAGGATTTAAGTTTTGTTCTTTTTTAACTTGGTTGTTTTGGTGATCCCTCTAGGAACTTTTGAACTGAAGACTAACTCTATATTTACAGGTGGTACAACAGGAGGAATCATTACTGGAGCTTTGTTGCTGGCTATCCCAGCAGCTCTTATAATATCAGTGTGCCTTTTTAATTTAATTGCAATCTTCTCTGCCAGTTATGTTCAGTACAAGGAAGTCAAGCATGTAGCTAGAAAAGAACCGTGGTCTACAAGGATTTGGTATTATTTTACAGGGAGTCCTAGTGCTGGAAAGTGGTTTTATAAGGAAGGGATTCCTTCATCTTTCCTTCCACGTTTCGGGATTCTCTTTGAAAGTTTGAAGGGTCCTCCATTATTTGTGTTTGTTGATCAAAATGAACCAAACAGCGTATCCAAGTGGACCGGAAGTGGCAATAGTGGTATTGGGAGGATGCGACCAGTCAGCTTGGATGGCAGCATTGAGGAAATTAAGATTCCTATAAGGGTCTTGGGATGTGCTAGATCTTCCTACATTATTGTTGATCTTTCAAGACGGGTCTGCTTGGGGATCATATGTGGAGCTTACTCATCAAGGAAATCAAACCTAAGCCTCTTTGCACTGACCATTACGCTGGTACAGTTCATTTATCTATTTACTATCAAACCATATATCAGCAGGGGAGTCCATGTGGTGGAAAGTATTTCTCTACTGTGTGAGGTTGGCATCTTTGCTCTATTTATCAGTATTAATGGCTCAAATCCAGTCAAAGCGAGAAATGAAGGGTTCTTAATGCTAGGTCTTCTCTTCCTTACCTTTGTTACCCAACTTATCAATGAGTGGTATGCTTTGATGAAGTTCATATTAAGATTCTCTCAGCCTCAAAAGAATTCGTTCAAACTTGGTTTCAAGTTTGCTGCTAAGGGCCTTATCCTCCCATTCCTTCCAAAGAAGCAATGGCCAAGAGTCATACCTGCATCATCCCATCCGAAAACAGGTCTACCTCCAGTCCTTCCTCCAGGTCCAGATACAAAATCTGGAAGGAGAGATGTGAGAGCACCAGGCGGTAACACTATGACTGCAACTGTAGTCCCTGTACTCAGTCCTGGATCACCTGGCCCTAATGTTCTACAAATGACAGCAGGTTCCTCTACTTCCGAGACTACACTAGGTACGCAGAGAGCAGTGGAAGCAAAACAGCCCAAGGGACTGAAATTAGAGCAGAAAAGTGATCTGAAGAAACTGAGGGAGTTGGCAAGGGCAAGTTTTTCAGGGGATTCAAATGTCGAGAAAGCTAGCACCAGCTATGGTCCTAAACCCTAAGCTCCCCAAAGCTCCCTACTTCTACGATAGAACACCAGTGTAAAAATTCCAAGTGTGAGTTGGGCCATTTTGCTCAAGTTAATTTGTACTCCTGCACAATGCACATAATTCTATTGCTCCTGAATCATATCAGTTCTAACTTCTAATGCTCCTGTCCAGTTCATCTAATTCAGTAACACATTTTCACATATTCGAATAGAGCAAAATATGAATGAAGATCATTCAAAGGTGTTAAATTTCCTATTTCAACAACACAGTTTCCTTCAACAAAAGCCATGAATCTAACAATTCAATCCCACCAGCTATTCTGAGACGAAAACATACAATCTGAGATTCACGGCTTCTGAAATCAACTCTATCTAAATCCAATTCTTGATGTGAAAAAAAAAACACACAGAATATACGAACTTGTTATCAAAATCTTGCTCCAAGTTATCAAAATCTTGTTTATACCTCAGTGATAGTCATCAAAACCTTGAGGGTTGATCTGATCAGCAACATTGGCAACAAACCCATCAGTGAAACCAGCACCACCATCTTCTTGATCTCCAACCGGGTCTTCTTCTTGCCTCACCATCTGCTTCTGTGACGTCAGCAAGTGATTGACGCCATGAACAACCAGGAAGCGGCTCTGGTAGAGGTCCTGATCGGCCACCGGAACATCATTGAGCACAGGGACGTCACCCATCTTGATCACATGGATCATAAACCCTTCTTCAAAAGTCGGCAGCATCGTCCCGTCATCAAGCGCCACCAGGTCTTGCCACGTCAGCAGCCTCGGCACCACGTGCTGCCGGAAAATCTCCGAGTAATCGGAGCTGTTCCTCGCGTAGTCTTCGACGGCGTCGTCGACCGCTGCGAACACCGTCAGCGCCGTCTTCCGGTTGAACCCGATCAGCTGGGCGTCAAGAAACGCGGCCATGATCGAACAGCCTTTGGACCTCAGCAGATCCGCAACCGACCCGAACGGCCGGTGACCCGAAATTCCAGCGATCGGAGCCGGCGCTCAGCTGGGCGTCAAGAAACGCGGCCATGATCGAACAGCCTTTGGACCTCAGCAGATCCGCAACCGACCCGAACGGCCGGTGCTGCTGACCCGAAATTCCAGCGATCGGAGCTTCTTCAGCCTCCAAGAAAGTCAAGTTAAAGAACCGATCGACGGCGTATATGATCACCGACCCGTCGTCCAGAACCGAATTCGGGTCGACCCGAACGTCGTTGACCGACGAGTAGCCTTCGACGGCCGGAGACGAAGTCACGGTGAGTGAGTAATTCGGGAGCAGAGTCTGGATTTTGGTGCCGCGGTGGAGGTAGGGTAGGGTTTTGACCGAGAATCGTCGCGGCGAGATGTGGTACCGGAGCAGAGGCAGCGAGGGTGGGCCCGACTGGAAGAAGGCGGTGTCCGACGGAGCGAAGATGGTGGCGGTGGGAGAGTCGAAGTTGAGGCCGGCGCTGGCGGCGAGCTGGAGGGTGAGGGCCATGGAGAGGTAGCCGGAGTTGGAGAGGGTGTTGGCGGCGGTGAGGAGGAGGGTGGCGGAGGAAGCGACGGCGGAGGAAGAGAGGGAGAGGAGAATCAGAAAGAGGAGAAGCGAGGTGGCCATGGGAGAGGTTTTCATTTTTTCAGAGAGTGAGAGAATTCTAGGGTTTGGTTTGTTTGTGATTTCAGGGATTGGAGAATCTGTTAGGGGGTTTTAAGCAGAAGTTAAAAGGGCGGGAAATCAAGAAATGGGGTCGGTTGGTTTGTTAGGCGGTTACGGCTATGACGTAAGAAAAATGTTGGTTATTTCGTTTGGGAGAAAAATGTTTGGTGGTTTTTATTTTTTTATATATGGGAGAGGTTTTCATTTTTTCAGAGAGTGAGAGAATTCTAGGGTTTGGTTTGTTTGTGATTTCAGGGATTGGAGAATCTGTTAGGGGGTTTTAAGCAGAAGTAAAAAGGGCGGGAAATCAAGAAATGGGGTCGGTTGGTTTGTTAGGCGGTTACGGCTATGACGTAAGAAAAATGTTGGTTATTTCGTTGGGAGAAAAATGTTTGGTGGTTTTTATTTTTTTATATTTTTTTTTAGAGGAAACAAAAAAAGTTTGGTGTTTGATTTATTTATCAAATGATGCGATTTATGTTACATACATCTTTTTTTAAAAAAAAAAAAAAAAAAAACTCATGCTCTAGCCATGGAGAGGTGGATTTTTTTTTTTTTTAAATGTCAGCTTTTGTTAAGAAATGCGTGTACATTGCTTGATTCAAGGTTTTTGCTCAGAAGTTCTCTCTATTGTTATGGCCTTGGGACTTTACTTCAAGCTAGGGGTTCCGTCATGCTCTTGCTATTAAAAAGTTCATTTTCTATTTTTTGAAGTCAGCTTTTATGAATTAGTACGAGTGTGTGTTTTGAGACAATTTCTTTACAAGTTCTCTCTATTGTTTTGGCCTTGGGGCTTTACTTCGAGCTAACAAGGGCTTTGTTGTGTGTACTTATTTGTTCCATCCATTGTTACCTTTTTGATTGCTTGATATCATCAAGTTTCACACAAAAAAATGTCTCTATTGTTTTGGCCTTGGGGCTTTACTTCGAGCTAACAAGGGCTTTGTTGTGTGTACTTATTTGTTCCATCCATTGTTAGCTTTTTGATTGCTTCATATCATCAAGTTTCAAAAAAAAAAAAAAGTTTGCAGCAATCATTGAATTTTTTCTTCTTTTATTTTAACCAAAATCCGAGTGAAAAGAGAGTGGTGACCTCCCCAAGACTCAAACATTGATCACTTTATTTCACGAACAAAGATGGTAACATCGTCTTCAACACTCTCAAGTGGACGTCCGCTGGTGAATGATCCCCGTGTTTTAATCATGGGCCCGCATGAGGATATCTTCCCCCTAACGGCCCTCTATACTCTCATGATCGAGTGTTTATGTTGTTGGCTCATTACAAGATATCGTTGATCGTGATGACGGTTTTCACTCGCATCTATCACTTGTATTAACTACTCAGGAAGTGGAGTTGACTCGAGCACATGTAAATCCTTCATAGGTTTAGAGCTAGTACTCAATTGGTATGTTGAAGTGTCCCTACCAACAATGTTGGCACTATGTCAGATTATGAGTCTCCTTGGTCTGTGTGACCATTGTTCCAACCTTAAGATATATCGAGGATTCAGTAGCTCCAGTAGGAAGTTTTGTTTAGGCCCATTAGTTTGATGTTATAGATGGGTCATTAGTGGCTCTTTAATTATATTGTTCATACCACTTGTCACACTCGCGAATGAATGAACTCATTTGATAAGCCCTTTATGTCACGCAAACTAATTGATCAATATAAGATGGGCCAAAATAATAATGGGTTTGTCGATCAGCATTCTTAGGATTCCGCTGCAAGGCCCATAAATGATTTTGGGTCAAGAGGCGTGTGCTCCTCACGGACTAATGCGTCCATGGACTCTAGAACCATGCTCAAGCCTGTGTCCAAGTGTGCAGGCACACATCCCACACGTGTTTCATTAACTCATAATCACTTAATTACTTACTTAAAAAAAAATCACCTAATTACCACACTCATACCCTAAACCCCTTATTAGCACCCAGATTTGCACATGATTCCCACACAAACCATGTACTTAACCGGGTGCTTAGTGCTAACCACATTAATATTATCCTTACTTTAGGAAACAAAAAAAAAAGAAAACAATGTATTATCTGTCGGCACCATTAAGTTGATACAGACCACTCATGGTAAAAAATAAGGGACCAATAAACCATTTAAATTCAATTTGCCTAGATTTACGAGCCAAACAGTTTTAAATCACATCAGTCCAAAATTCCCCGCAAAATAATTCCCGCCATACCATTAAACTTCAAAACCCACAAGCTTCCCTCGCAAGCTGAATCCAAATTGACCAAAACACCCTCCACCAAACACCCAAAGATACCATCCTGGCATCCTCATCCGTTTTCAGCCGCAATCGCAGGCCACACAGAAATCGGGTTCAGCGCCTATACGAATTCCCTAAAATACCCTTCATTCTCGCGCAAGCTTCCCCAATTAAAATTCAAATCACCCGCTCCTTCACGACTCCAAAAAACCCAATTCGAATTCAAAACCCTATAAATTCGACCCCAATTCTCCAACCTCTCCATATCACAGACCTCCAAAGTTCTCAAAACCCTTTCTTAAATCGAATTTCAATTTCATCTTCTTCTTCTTCTCCAAAATGCCTGCAATTCCAGAAGAGCCGCTGCTGATGGCCAACCCGGACCGGTTCTGCATGTTCCCGATTCAGTACCCGGAGATCTGGGAAATGTACAAGAAGGCCGAGGCGTCGTTCTGGACCGCCGAGGAGGTCGACCTCGACCAGGACCAGCGCCACTGGGAGACCCTAACCCCGGGGGAGAAGCACTTCATCACTCACGTCCTCGCCTTCTTCGCCGCCTCCGACGGCATCGTTCTCGAGAATCTCGCCGGCCGCTTCATGAAGGAGGTACAGGTCTCGGAGGCGCGTGCCTTCTACGGCTTCCAGATCGCGATTGAGAACATCCATTCCGAGATGTACAGCCTTCTTCTCGAGACCTATATTAAAGACTCGGACGAGAAGAGCCGTCTCTTCCGGGCCATCGACACCATCCCCTGCGTCGCCAAGAAGGCCCAGTGGGCCCTGCGCTGGATCGACGGCTCCGAGACGTTCGCGGAGCGCATCGTGGCCTTTGCCTGCGTGGAGGGGATCTTCTTCTCGGGGAGCTTCTGCGCGATATTTTGGCTCAAAAAGCGCGGGCTAATGCCCGGTCTGACCTTCTCGAACGAGTTGATCTCGCGAGATGAAGGCCTCCACTGCGACTTCGCGTGCCTGCTCTACTCGCTCCTCCGGATGAAGCTCACCGAGGAGCGCGTGAAGTCAATCGTCCGCGACGCGGTTGAGATAGAGAGAGAGTTCGTGTGCGACGCGTTACCGTGCGCCTTAGTTGGGATGAACGGTGATCTGATGAGCCAGTACATCGAGTTCGTGGCTGACAGACTGGTGGGTGCGTTGGGATACGGGAAGATCTACGATGCGCAGAACCCGTTTGATTGGATGGAGCTGATTAGTCTTCAGGGGAAGACCAATTTCTTTGAGAAGAGAGTCGGGGAGTACCAGAAGGCCTCAGTCATGAACAGCATTGGTGGAAATGGGGGCAACCATGTGTTCAAGATGGATGAGGATTTCTAAATTAGGATTTTTCTTTTATTTTATATTTAGATTTACAAGTTCTGTTTTGTTCAATTTGTTATTCTGTGCCTTCAGATATATGATAAATGAAAATTTTCAATACTTTGTTCTAGTCTATTGATATTTCATTTTGGGTGGTGTGGAATAAAAGAAAAGGA